>CAMXCT020002364.1:31449-102984 GCA_947184155.2 Cladocopium goreaui
GGTGTTGTTGTTGTTGTTGTTGTCGTCATCGTCGTCGTTGTTGTTGTTGCTGTTGCTGTTGGTGTTGTTGGTGTTGGTGTTATCCCTGTAGCGTTTTTGCTCGGTTCCGTAGTGGCCGAAAATCGTTAAATCGGTGGTGTTTTCGCGTGTTTTTGTAACTCTCGGAGCAAAAAATACCGTAAATACCAATGTTTTTGGCGGGTCGGAAGCCCAAAACCACGGTATTTACGATGTTTTTTGCCTCTAGTTTGGCCAGCACCTGGCAAAAACACTGGTATTTACGGAGGTTTCACCATGTAGTAAAATGTAGTTTCTTGATCCGAAAAGAACAAAAATATTGTAAATTACAATGTTTTGAGTCTCCTCTTAGGGTGCGTGTGCGTGGGACGTGTGGAGGGGGGGGGGGGGGTGGTACTCAAAATAATAGCAATCTCCTGAAAAATCAGGTAACGGGGCTGGCCGCCCTCCCCTTTACTTCGTAAAGTAAAACTCAAGGTAGCCCCTCTAGAGCTACCTTTCGTAAAAAAATAAAAAATCTAAATAATAAATTTTACAAAAAATATTCAAATCTTATTAAAAAAACAAAATATAAAATCAATTCAAAAAAAAATAAATTTAATATTTATATATTTTTTCCCACAATATATAAATATAACACAATTTCAAGAAAAACAAAATAAAAAATAATATATTATATATATATTATTAAATATATATTTATTTCTAATATATATTTTATTATTGTATTTTTAATTCTTAAAAATCATATTTGCGCAAATTTTGTGATATAGGTTTAGGATCTCGTCGTGCCTCTGTATTTATATCTTCTGAAAATTAGCGTGTTTTAATCAACCGATCATTGGCACAACAGGTTAGGCAATCAACTCCCTTAAGGTGTTAATTACTAAAGTAGGTTGTACAATCCGCAGAAAATGGGATTGTAGGGTATATACCCCTTGTCTGATAGAAATTGGCAAATGTGGCTTGTGGCTGTGTCAGGATTGGGGAAAAAGCGAGACCCAAAACGAGACCTAGAAATACCTAGAGGTATCTAGAGGCACTTTACTCATCTGCTCTCCTCCCCTCTACTCTAGTCTTCTCTTCTCTAACCTATTCTTCTTTACTCTACTCTTCTCCACTCTACTTATTTACCCATCTCTACTCTGTTCTACTCTTATTTGCTCTACTCTACTCTTCTCTACTCTGAATGTCCGTAGCACAGAAGTTTCTAAGTTTCTCTCCTAAACTTCCTTTGAACAATGGAGCGAGGTAGTGTGAGGAATGGGACACACTTCCTAGTCAAGACCATCGTGCCAACGGGATTTGGGTCATAGACCTCAAGCCTTCAACAAAGGATGATGTACAACAACAATCAACAACATTTGTCTGGCATCAACTTCCCCACGGCACAAAGGATGTGGGACGACTTCCCGCGACATGAGACATGTAGGGTACAATACCCTTTATAATAATAACATTTACCTAATTTATCTATTTAATCATTTATGCATTCATAATGTTTTTTGTTCTTATGTACAAGTTGTTGGAATTTGAAGCGATTCACAAAGTGAACTATGGACGACAAAGGCCGCCTGCGTTTTTGAACGTTTTAGTGTTGTTGCGCATGTTCGTTCGAATGGGAAATTCATGAAGAAGGATGATGAAAACAATTGAAAACATATATATGAAAAAATTGAGAACAACTGTTTCCACTCATGCCTTGGCATCCTAACATACAATACAAACCCGATTTTTGGGGGGTGCCGGAAGAATGAAGAAATGGATTTTCAACATTTTCTCTGAGAATGGTTCGTTGACATGCATGGAGGCCTGGGTTGTCTCTTATTCTGTCGCGCTAGCCGTGCTAAGCTCCCAACATCCATAGCATCAGGACAAGCCAAGGCAACTAGCTGCGTCTGCAAGGCGCTGCGACCAATGTCGGCGCTGTGCCTAGGGTATGTTGATACCACATTATTTCACATTATATCCCACCCCTAGGCCCTAGGATGTTAGATTTCTCACACAGACTTCTATCTCACCTTTGAACTGCTGGAGTTGCCTGACGGTCCACCAAACCAATTGAACCTGCCCCTGACGTCAAGTTGCACAACTAGCTGCAGCACACCTGGTTTTGCTCCCCAGCCTGAGATGCATAGCCAAATTGAACCATGGAGCCACATGGATCCATCTACATTTCTACAGAGGGATACACAGCGGCCAAACTGTTGCCACAACTTGGTCATGGGAGTTGATGAGAGGCATGCCCTACTGGAAGATCTGGAAGCTGAAGGATAAACCAACAAAGCTCACATGTGTTGGTGAAAACATCTTATGTTGCTTGACAAAATGCATTCCTTTGAATCTACGTAGCTCCTTGAAATCTTTTCCATAGTAGGATCTAGTCTATCCATCATGTCACCTTGCTGGTGAAACTGCACAAGTTTCGCAACGTCAAGTGGCGAAGCAAGCGACCGACTTGTTTGTGCAGCCGCAAGTTGCGTCTCCCCTTGGCGGTTGACACAGTGGAAGAACCTGGATGCTGCAAATCAGCGAATGTGGTCAAAACATTCGGTTGTCACTGAAGGCTCTCTGCAACACTGCTGAGCGAAGGGTTTTGACCACAACTGCGCTGACTTAATGATTCTTAATTTGTTTTCTAAACATCTCAGCAGGCCTGACAAATTTCAATTACCCTGCGGTCATCTGCAGTGCTTGACATGCACAGCGTATTTCTGCAAGCTATGATGGAACGTGATCGAGCTAGATTTGGCATGATTTGGGAACTCGTTTTGCAAAGTCCTGCAACTTCGAAATGTGACACAAGAAGATGGTGGAACATGGTGGAACCGCCCTCTAGATCCTCAAGCCAAACGCCTCCATCATCTGTGAAGGTACTGTCACTTGTCATCGATCGCCGCCGCGACCTTGTCCGCATGACTGTGTTGCTAGGGCTGACAATGAATGATTCACGCTTGTGACACTGCTACAGGAAATCAGTAAGAGCGTTGAAGTGGTGCATCCTGGAGAGCAAACTACAGAACCTTTCAAAACCTTGACCGCCATAATGTACCACGTATGATGTTTTTGTCAAAGCACACTTGCACACACACACACCAAGCTTTTTGGGATTACAGTATATAGACAAGGCACGCAGCAGAAGCAGGTGTAAAACAGCTGACTGGTGATGCCAGGTCACTCCCCGACCTGTCAGTCGGATGGTGGATGGTTGAAGGCATCGACGGTGACCCGAGGCCAGAACAAGCAACATGCAGCATTTTTCAAGCAAGATCAACAATGATCAACATATATCAAAATAGATCAAGGACGTAGTGTCTTTCAATGTCCTTTAGCAGTTTCCCTCGACTTTGCTCTTGTATCATCTTGTATCTCTATCATTCTCTATCAGCTTTTGTCAGCTTTTCAATCCGGTGAACCCTACTCCAACGATCCGTCAAACGTGCACAGGCAGGCATGCTGAAAGCTCCTTCTGGTTGGAAGTGGAAACTCCAAAGCCCTGCTCCGTTCGTATCTCAGGTGCCACTGTACAGTATGGATCAGAGGTCAGACTGCGGAAAGAATCCCATGTTTCATCGTGTTTTTATCATGTTTCATCATGTTTCCAGTCTCAACTGCAACACAACTGTGCAATGGCCATGATGGGGGACATGACATGTCTCCAGTGATTGGCTTGAAAGAAAACATGTCAGTATTGTTCAAATATTGTTCAAATGGGCAATTTCAGAAGGGAAACTGAAAACTATTGGAGTCAGCGAATGTCAAGGTCGAGGGGCGGCTTGTCATCGCCGGCGCAAGGTGCAAGCCAAGCATATCCACAAAAACCCACACGTCAGGTTCCGTTTGGCGCGCATGCACGCTCAAAAACCTCAACCGACATCAGCACCATGAAATTGATGGGACGGATGAGATCGATTGAAGATGATGTAAGGGTCGGGGATACTAAGTTGTTTTATAGGTTCCACAATGTTCTTCTCTTGTGAATATTCTGGAAACCCTGAAGCCATGGGTGAAAACATGTGAACGCATTCACGTTTGCCACGAAACCGATCTGGCGGATTGTTGACCACCATTTGCCCAGCATTCACCTTGGTGCCGTGGTGATCCGAAACCACAATACGCCTCCAATCGTCTCCATGGTGAGGTATGCGTGATATACAAACAGAAATAACATAATGATAATGAAATTGATGAATGATAGTACTTACATTACAGATCATTACAGTTAGCAAGCCCTACATTAAGGGCTGAACATCAAAATTCCTGGGCAGGGAGAAAGCATCAAATCATATCAAATCAATCTGCCTAAATAATCCTAAATATAATTGCAAACTATGGCAAAACTGTATGAAATCTTACGGAAGAAGAAATCCCTTGCTTTTGGTTGCAGTGGCCTGCGATCCGTGCTGATTGAATGATATGCAGTCTTTTTGTAACAAGCCGTGCCACTTTGGCTGGAGCAATGACCTTTGCTGACCAACGGTGGGCGCCGAAGAAGGGAAAGCAACGCCTCAGTTGGCCGACATCACAATGGGTCAAGACTAGCCGCAGTGGAACTTCCTGTTTTCAGGCGCAAGGTGGCGCAAAGTCGACGGATTTTGTGGTTCTAGAAACCACCCATCATCATCCAATACACCGTTTCTGCGGCCAAGGGACATCAGCGCAAAGGCTCGTGTCATGCGTTGAAGCTGCGGGATACGAGGCCCAAATTCAGAACGCATGTCATGGACCTAGCGAAGCAACTCAAGCGGCTAAGGCTGCTGGCCAAGAGATTTGTGCTAACTCCCTTTTTTCCTGGCTCCGAATGGATGGAAAAGCTTCGAACATCTTCGAACATATCAAATATATATATATATATCAAATCATATCATTGCATAGTGATCTTGAATGTCAACATTATTTCTGTCGTGGCACCCCTATGTTGAACAAATGGGAAATTCAATCATCCAGTGCAGGCAACATCGAAGGATGAGCTCTTGTGACACCATAGTCATCCATAGTCATCCATAGTCTGGGTATGTCTAGGTATGTCACAGTGATCGCGCTCAGAGCTATGAGCATTTTCCGGCCTTGGCCAGCAGCATTCGTCGCACTTCATCTTGCTGGGCAGGCTTTAAGCCGCTCATCTGCCCCTGCAGGGATCCAAAAGATCCAAAACCACTTGGAGATACTCCCCAACATTCCCCAACTATCAAAACAATGTGGATTGCTGATTGCCTCCTAGATTTTGGTGAGAGAATGATGGTGGACTTCGCTTGAGAATGGGCGCGGTCATCGGGCCTTGAGGAGTTGACAAACAAGCGCGTCATTGTCCTTGATCTTTTGAGAAGGGTTGTAACCTGGGATGGACTCATGACAATGACGCGCCTCGCCCTTATCGAAACATATCCAGACTTCATTACTTTCATTCACCAGTCTGGGCACTCAAATCTTTGGGTTCCGTGGTATACACGCCAATCATTGCCAATCCATTGAATACCAACCACCCTACAGTAATCAGCTATGTCCCTGCCTCCCCACGTTTCCAAATCAATGCAGGTGACACTCCAACCACATCAGTGCTGCAGCCGTGGCCATCTCTTCCGCCTCAGCACCTGCTTGACCTCGAGCTTTGGGATGTACACCGATGGGGTTGTGCAGCAGGATATGGGCGTGTGATGGCGCGTGCCCCAAAACTATACAGAGGGCAGCCTACAGAAGCTCGTCCAAAACTTGATGATGGAGATTCTCTCTACTCCAGACTCCAGGAACGCTACACCTTGAAAGGGGCACGGCTCGAAATGAGTTTCCATCACTTTCATATCTTTCATTCATTTTCCTACCTGATCTAAGCCTGATCTACCTGTACAGATTCTCTCACTGTCACCATGTCACAAGAGTGGGATCCACCATGGACAAGGAACAGGGAACTGGGCGTCCCATGTGGCTGCGCACCGCCTACGAGTTCATGACACTTTTGGTGCTAAATGTGAAGCTTTTGTCACCAAATCCTGCTCGTATGAATCGTATCATATCCGTATGTTGAATATTGTTGTATCCATTTCGTGTGCTTTTGGAAGTCAAGTGTGTCATTCTACTCTTTTTACTTCCCCCCCTGGTGAACTGGACTTCTCTCGTGTTGGGAATCTCAGCTGCACCTGCCGGAAGGTCAATGCTGCGTGGTGCAAGTCTCCGGCCAAGAGCATCTCCTCCAAGCCCGGCCAATGGTGGATTCTCATCTTGAAAATGGTTAAACATGGTTAAACTATGTTAAACTCTCTAGTCAATACCTATTCCCAAATCGGGGCGTCTCCAAGCAAGTGATTTTGGCGACTTTGGGGATTTCATAGGATTTCATGGATCCTGTTTCACTCGAACATGCACAGCCCCAAGCCATTGTCACTCCTGCGGCCGAAGAAAACGGCGCAACCAGTGCAAATGGCCTTAGCTTGAGTGGAGACCAGCGGATTAGACCAGCACAACTGGAAATGTCTTGAGGCAGGCCTCGTAGATTGGTCGCTTCACGAATCTGCTGCCACATGTTGATCAGCTCGGAGACTGGAAGCATGTCAGGCAGCATCCTGTCCGTATCCAGCCCGACAGAAGCTACAACACGTATGCGACAGCATATGTGTATCGCGGACGGCTTCTGCAGTTCACACAAGAGGTGCATGATTTTAACTGATGCAGCCTAGTATTGAGAACACTCACAAGTGTGACATGTGCTCATTGGTTCGCAAGAGGTTTGTGAAAATAAATAGCACAGTGAGTTTACCCACGTTTTCTTTACGAGTTCCCTGAATAGGACGACTCCCAAACTCCAAACATACCGACAAAATATTTTGGAATGTGTTTGTATACTGTACATGTTCCCAGCCTCAACGAATCGCTGCGATTCGTTGCCTGAAAGAATGCAAAGTCCCTCCAGTGCTTCACGCCAACTCTGCTCCCCATTAGGGAGGATAGCTCTTTGAGAGTTGTGGCCACTGGAACGAACAAATTCCTGGGTTGGCAAAGTAAGCAACATTTTCTGTCGTTGTCGGGGAGACTCTCTGACATCTTATTGTCCAAACAGCTATGGGCCAATGGGGGTTCTGCAAATGCCCCCAGTTTGGCTATGATTTTAATGATTAAAACAGATTCAAATTCAAATAAGGGCAAAACTTGAAGTTGAAAATGCAATCGAATCCATTTGAAACCAAGCCTCTGTGAAGATTTATCAACAAGATGAACAAGCACGCCAACCATGTCGCCAGACACGTCTGAATCTGCAGGTCTGGGCAATGCTGCGGCTAAGGCCTGACAGCGCTGCAACATGTTGCAACGAGGAATTAGGCACATTCTTCGCGGTGTGAGCGTACACTTTGAAACCCAAAATGACACACCCTGCCCCAAGCCCGAGATATCTGTGGGACGAAAAGGCTCTGCTCCGCGGGCACATTGAGAATACACATACAAACAACCCGTAGCAAATCATAGCAGACAAGGAACGATCCTGGTGTAAAATGATTCTTTCTGGTCATCCCTTTCCAAAAATCACAAGCATCACCAAAAATTTGCCCGACCTCAAAGCACTCCGCAGCAATCCGCGCAATCTCCCAGTTGCTAGCATCTGTCTCTGCATGGCTGGCTGGTGCACGACGCATCTTCTGCGGGCGGTTCAGGCATGAAGCGGCCGGTCATAGCTCATTTGTACCACTTGCACAACAGTTTAGCCAGCAGTGGCCAGCAGTTGATTGATTGGTTACCCTGGGTTTCCACATGAAAGGAAGCAAGGATTCCAATTTGGGGCGCCCCTAAGATCCCGAAGATCCTCCGAAGCATCTATCAGCCATGGTCAAAGGGATGATCCCACCTGGGCACAAAAGAAGCGCACGAAGTCATCAAGCCTCGGCCGCTGGGAAGCTTTCCCACCCGCAGAATCCAAAGGAGCGCAACAGGACTGGATTCGGCAGAATCTAAAACTGGTGACTGAAAACATTCTGCACCTTCAAGTAGTCGCAAACATATTACAAGCTCAAGTATGTAGATCCTTCAGAGTACTTCAGAGTGAAAAGGTGGATCCTCCCACACCTTAGAATCCTTAGAAATACCGAAACATCACCTTGAGATCCTGGAAGTCAGCTGGGATACAAATGCAACCCCTTGCTACCACACCCTTTGACTGACTTCTGTGTCTTGATTTTCAGTGGCTGACTTCCGCGTGGCAACTGTGGCAACAACAAGAGTTGACATAGCAAAAGCCAAGTCTCTCATCGCTCGGCATGGTAGCTTTGCAGATCCTCACCAGGTCACCAGCTATCAGTGACTCCAAATCCTCTTGAAACCGAATTGCAAATATCCTTTCCGAAAAAACAGAATCAAAGAAACAAGGAGTGACTCGTGCTTCGTGAGGGATGATACCCCGGTGCTAGCTCATTTTTCTGGATTTATCCCCCCATGATGCACCAGCAAAGTTCCATAATTTTGGCACCAGCGGCTGGAGCAGAAGTTGCCATCCCAGCCATTCAGAGCGAGGAGATGGGTTTCCAGACAATTGCCTTGGCCCAAGAGGAAACGCTTCGTTTACGTGCGATGCATAGGAACATGTTTTGCCTCAATTCTTCGGGGTGCTTATGCGAAACTGGTACTATCATTTCGCCAATGATCTTGGCTAGTTGAAGTAAAGTACACGCAAACTATTGCCATCAATCATTCAAAAACAGGGTACACCCGAAGTTCTTGGTAATTAATAGACCGATTTTCAAACACCTGATTGCAATCTGATCAAAGCCCAGATGCTTGAGCAGCTGCATGAAGACCTCGTCTCTCATCAAAGGATCGGAGCTTGCCTCAAGCCACGAAAAGATTCATGCTGGACGGCTCGGGACTTGACATTGCCATACTAGAAAAAAATATAACATATAGAATAACTCTGACCAAGTGTATGATCTAAACATGTTCTTTTGGGGAAACTAAAACACATCTACCATCATCTACCTACATTCACATGATCCTACGGAATCCTATGTGCTAGTGAAACTTGATTCTCTGCTAGTTGGGCAGTAAATGTTGGCTTGCCGAATGGATTGTGCGGCCACACGTGGCAAATCAATGTTTGAGCTGACAAAACAGGTGTTGAAAACCCAAAGCACATCCTACGATGTTGCAGTATTCCTGAAACATCACCCATAAATGGTTTCCCCTTCTACCCCACAGTTCTGGGTGTTCCGATTTTAGGAGCTCAAAAGCAAGCATGATTCCAATCGTCCTGAAACCTTTCTGAAAACAAATAGTGATTGTTGGTGTGGCATCTGCCCTTGTCAGTGTTTGATACAAGCAATATCCAAATCTTCATCACTCCCATCTCCATTTTGGTTAGCTTCCCAGCTTCGATACAGAAATCAAATTCCAACCTCTGGTTTATTCTGTCTGAGTAGATCAGTATATCATCAGTATATCTAAGTCTAAGTTATATCATGTTATATCATGTTATATCATGTTGTCATGTTCTATCCTCGCTTTGGTTCTTGGAGTCCTCCAGCTTTCCACGGTCATTGAATTCATACCAGTTGCAATATCCACCACGCTCTCACGGCCTCGGGATGGCGGAATCACAGCCATCTTCCGATTCAAGCAGGGCTTCCCAAAACGAGCTCTCAAATAAGGAGGCCACCATTTTCGATGTACCATACTGTACGTTTCTTCGGGTGTCAGTAGTTCTCATCTAGTTTTAAGGATCTTCGATAGGATGATTATGATGATTTACAGTAATCTGGTCTCACATCTTGAAATGAATCACAAGTCAACATAAACTGCCAGTGTTATTCTGATCAGAAAAGTCCAGGCACTGGCGATGCGTTGGCATTCTTGTGCAGGGCGATCGCCCATCCAAATCACGATGTTTCGAAAGTTCTGCACCGCGACTGCCTCCCAAATGGAGAATGAGCTTCTGTGGCTAACTTCATCAACAACTCGGGTGCTTTATTAAACACAGGCTACGGCTAGATCGGCTAGGGCAGGATTCTCTGCAATGAGATTGATGGCTCCCAACAGCAGCTGCAATGTGTTTTCATGAATTGGGCACAATGAAAGAATGTTGCGGGAGCTCAAGACTGCCAAGTCAGATCCAAGGTTAGACCTAGTCCAGGATGTCACTATGACATCCTGGGAGATTTGACAAGTTCAATAAGTTCATACAGTTTCGATGATTGACCGTCAAACAGGGTGAAATTGCCATTGCTCAAGTTGCCTGACCTGCTACTGAAATGATGGGCGCGGGCCTCTCGAGACTTTGGTATATGCGTCAGGGATTCTGCAATGGTCACCTGGCAAATATCTGGCGATCAAAACATTCATTTGCTATTGAGCTGAATATGTGGATGTCTGCACGTTGTTAGTTTATGTTGCATTACATTACATCCATATATATATATATATATAATTGTATATATAATTGAAAAAAACT
Organism: Cladocopium goreaui; assembly: GCA_947184155.2. NCBI lineage: Eukaryota > Dinophyceae > Suessiales > Symbiodiniaceae > Cladocopium > Cladocopium goreaui. The sequence goes on from CAMXCT020002364.1 coordinate 41,891, forward strand.
CTCGCAAATATCTGCCTCTAGGTTAGCATACCCAATGATCATACAATATCATACATAGAATCACGGCCAACGAAAGTGCACGTCAGGGCAATGTCGGATAATTTGGCACCATAATATGGAACAACAATCCCACAACTATCTCCCATTCAAATATACAGTGTATACAGGTATTAAAGTGCTCAGCCTTTCGGTGCATTTTAGGCACCTTGGAGTGTCCCAGCATAGTGCCGTTGAAGTCCACTTGCACGTGCTGCAGCAAGCTGTTTCGATGGCCTTTCCAGGTACCTGGCCAGGAGGACTATGGGACGTATGGGACAGTAGCCCCTGCACAGCTTTCCAGCCTTCGCTCTTCAGCTTGGAGAAGCTGCTCAAATCCCGGAAGGATTCACAGGCAACCCGCAGTTCTTCCACGTTGCTTACCTAGCAAGAAACAATATATACTGCTAAAATCCTGCCCAAAAAACCTGATTGCTGTCTCATGTTTATCATTGACGCAATGACTTCTTCTCAAACTAGAATGGCTGAGTTCCAAACATCCAAGACCGATTGTCGTCTAGATGGATCCGCATTTGAAGCAAAGCTCTTGGTTCTTTTTCGGGTTCCTTGCCTCAGTGCTGCTCACCGAGGCAGCAGCCCCAAGAACATCCAAGAACACCTCTGATATGAACATGGACCGACACCCATGAACCTAGAACCTACCTGGAACACTGCACAGCGTTTCACTTTGCTTTTTTTCCTGCCAGAGCAGACCTGTTCCTTTAGTGCTCCATGGATTGCTGCTGATCTTTGAACCTAGTGTCTGTGCTCCTCGTGCAGCTGCTCGGATTAGTTCAGCATCGCCATGCAAAATCCGGAGCTGGTGCGAGAGGTTCTGCAATTTTTGCCTTAGATTGAACTGCACAGCAGGATTAGACTGCCACGTCTTCCCGAACTCCAAATTCGTCCCAGCTGGGAATAGTGGGTGGCCGTCTTGATTCGTATGAAGTCAAACTGCAGTCTCCAATCTTCACTTTTCCGTTCAATCCATATATTCAAGGGCATTGGAACAAACAGAGCACAGTTTGGTTGGAGAACAGTTTGATTGTTGGTAACAACATGAACACTCAGAACCAGAAATATGATTCAGTAGATGCAAAGTGAAACTGTTCATCCAGGAATGATCCGACTGCCCATGAGTTTGATAGATGATAGAAGGATGCAGCTGGAGCACAAAGCATTTCGAGGGGGACATCGGCCCTGTCACCGTGGCAGCCAAATTGGTCACAGGGCGCACTGGTTGTCAGCTTGTACATGGCTAGATTGTCAGAAAATGGCAGAAAATGTCAGAAACAATCAAACCTGAGAAGGGAGGAACGAAAGCCAGCATCCCATCTACCCCTATTTTCCACCATACTTTTCACCCAGCGACTCTTCAATACATTTCACCCATATACTTTTCACCCAGAGATTTTTCACCCAGAAACTCTTCTTGCACAGACTTTTCACCCATATACTTTTCACAAAGAGACTCTTCACCCAATTTTTTTCTTGCACATACTTTTCGCCCATATACTTTTCACCCAGAGATTCTTCACCCAGAAACTCTTCTTGCACAGACTTTTCACCCAGAGACTCTTCACCCAGAAACTCTTCTTGTACATACTTTTCACCCATATATACTTTTTACCCAGACACTTCACCCAGAAACTCTTCTTGCACATACTTTTCACCCAGATACTTTTCACCCAGAGACTCTTCACCCAGAAACTCTTCTTGCACATACATGTCACCCATATACTTTTCACCCAGAGATTCTTCACCCAGAAACTCTTCTTGCACAGACTTTTCACCCAGAGACTCTTCACCAGAAACTCTTCGTGCACATACTTTTCACCCATATACTTTTTACCCATATACTTTTCACCCAGAGACTCTTCACCTAGAAACTCTTCTTGCACATACTTTTCACCCATATACTTTTCACCCAGAGACTCTTCTTGCACATACTTTTCACCCATATACTTTTTACCCAGAACTCTTCACCCAGAAACTCTTCTTGCACATACGTTTCACCCATATACTTTTCACCCAGAGACTCTTCACCCAGAAACTCTTCTTGCACATACTTTTCACCAATATACTTTTCACCCAGAAACTCTTCACCTAGAAACTTTTCTTGCACATATTTTTCACCCATATACTTTCACCCAGAAACTTTTCTTGCACATACTTTTTACCCATATACTTTTCACCCAGAGACTCTTCACCCAGAAACTCTTCTTGCACATACATTTCACCCATATACTTTTCACCCAGAGACTCTTCACCCAGAAACTCTTCTTGCACATCAGTTCACCCATACACTTTTCACCCAGAGACTCTTCACCCAGAAACTCTCCTTGCACAGACTTTTTACCCAGAGACTCTTCTTGCACATACTTTTCGCCCATATACTTTTTACCCAGAACTCTTCACCCAGAAACTCTTCTTGCACATACTTTTCACCCATATACTTTTCACCCAGAAACTCTTCACCCAGAAACTCTTCTTGCACATACTTTTCACCCATATACTTTTCACCCAGAGACTCTTCACCCAGAAACTCTTCTTGCACATACTTTTCACCCATATACTTTTCACCCAGAGACTCTTCACCCAGAAACTCTTCTTGCACATACTTTTCACCAATATACTTTTCACCCAGAGACTCTTCACCTAGAAACTTTTCTTGCACATATTTTTCACCCATATACTTTCACCCAGAGACTCTTCTTGCACCTACTTTTCACCCATATACTTTTCACCCAGAGACTCTTCACCCAGAAACTCTTCTTGCACATACTTTTCACCAATATACTGTTCACATCTTTTCACCCAGAGACTCTTCACCCAGAAACTCTTCTTGCACAGACTTTTCACCCAGAGACTCTTCACCCAGAAACTCTTCTTGATCAAACTTTTCACCCATATACTTTTCACCTAGAGACTCTTCACCCAGAAACTCTTCTTGCACATATAATGGTCCCACATCGGAGCCTCAATTTTACTTTTCACCCATATACTTTTTACCCATATACTTTTCACCCAGAGACTCTTCTTGCACATACTTTTCACCCATATACTTTTCACCCAGAGACTCTTCACCCAGAAACTCTTGCACATACTTTTCACCAATATACTTTTCACCCAGAGACTCTTCACCTAGAAACTTTTCTTGCACATATTTTTCACCCATATACTTTCACCCAGAAACTCTTCTTGCACATACTTTTCACCCATATACTTTTCACATCCCCTACTAGATTAAGTGGGGGGGTTGGGTGCCCCCATTTTATAGTACTAAAACGGGGGCACCCATCCCCCCCCGGAGTGGGACCTCTATAAAATGGAAACACCCAAGGTCACAAAACAGGTGCACCTCTATAAAATAAGAAAATTATTTGAAAAAGCAAATATTTACAGCTACAAATTTACTGCAAAACCCTCCATCACTATAAAATGGGAGGCCCCAACGTACCCTGGAGCCTAGCCTTAAAATGAAGGAACTAGCCAACTTTCTACTATAGAATAGGAACCCCCAACCCCCTGTATCTTACAACATCCAAAAATGAATGGTTTTTTGAGGGGTTGGGTGCTCTGATTTTATAGAGATTACATGCCCTTCCTGGTAGGATTTCCTGGGGTTGGGGGTTTCCATTTTATAGTGCCGCAGCCTTCCCACATCCTCCCACCATCATCGCCCCAAAGACACCACATTTTTCTTTAGCCCGGCACGTCCCAAAGCCAAGGGATGCTGACACAAAGACCAAGACTTATTTTCTGGTAGTTTTCCATTGGTCCCATGCTGTCCCATGTCCCAAAAGCCAAGGGATGTCGACAAAAAGACTGGTATCGACGGAGCTGGGTATTTTGGGGCAGCTGGGTATTTTTTTGGGTGGGATGGAGATAGTTTTCCATTTTATAGTGGTCCCATGCTGTCCTATGTCCTGTCGACAGAGCTGGGTATTTTTGGGGCAGCTGGGTATTTTAGGGTAGGATGGAAAAAAAAATCCATTTTATAGTGGTCCCATGCTGTCCCATGTCCCAAAAGCCAAGGGATGTCGACAAAAAGACCAAGCTGGGTATTTTGTTGTGTCGACAGAGCTGGGTACTTTTGGGGCAGCTGGGTGTCTAACGCTTACCCAAATGCACCTTCCACAATCCCTACAGTTGCACCGTATAAACGGTTTTCCTCGTTTCTTCCATGTTTTTTTTTCTGTGCTTCTACTCCATAGTGGTCACACATCGAAACAGCAAGTTTTCCATTGCTTTTCCATTGTTTCACGCATGCTTTACGCCGTAAACTTTACCAATAATGGTCCCACATCGGAGCCTCAATTTTACTTGGCATCATTTTACCCTCTCCCTATTCTTTCCACCGTTTCCATTGCTTTCCAATTTTTTTTTCCATTGTTTTATGTCAAAGTCCCTCCTTTTTTCCATTGTTGTTCTCATCATTTTCCCCTCCTTTCCCATTTTTTTCCCATTGTTGTCTGTCATATTCCCTCATTTTTTCTACTGTTTTTCTCATCATTTTCCCCTCCATTGCCAGCATCCCATCTACCCCTATTTTCCACCATACTTTTCACCCAGAGACTCTTCAATACATTTCACCCATATACTTTTCACCCAGAGATTCTTCACCCAGAAACTCTTCTTGCACAGACTTTTCACCCAGAGACTCTTCACCCAGAAACTCTTCGTGCACATACTTTTCACCCATATACTTTTCTTCTTGCACATACCACCCATATACTTTTCACCCAGAGACTCTTCACCCAGAAACTCTTCTTGCACATACTTTTCACCCATATACTTTTCACCCAGAGACTCTTCACCCAGAAACTCTTCTTGCACATCCTTTTCACCCATATACTTTTCACCCAGAGACTCTTCACCCAGAAACTCTTCTTGCACATACTTTTCACCCATATACTTTTCACCCAGAGACTCTTCACCTAGAAACTCTTCTTGCACATACCTTTCACCCATATACTTTTCACCCAGAGACTCTTCACCCAGAAACTCTTCTTGCTCATACTTTTCACCAATATACTTTTCACCCAGAGACTCTTCACCCAGAAACTCTTCTTGCACAGACTTTTCACCCAGAGACTCTTCACCCAGAAACTCTTCTTGCTCAAACTTTTCACCCATATACTTTTCACCTAGAGACTCTTCACCCAGAAACTCTTCATAGTGGTCACACATCGAAACAGCAAGTTTTCCATTGCTTTTCCATTGTTTCACGCATGCTTTACGCCGTAAACTTTACCAATAATGGTCCCACATCGGAGCCTCAATTTTACTTGGCATCATGTTACCCTCTCCCTATTCTTTCCACCGTTTCCATTGCTTTCCAATTTTTTTCCCATTGTTATATGTCAAAGTCCCTCCTTTTTTCCATTGTTGTTCTCATCATTTTCCCCTCCTTTCCCATTTTTTCCCATTGTTGTCTGTCATATTCCCTCATTTTTTCTATTGTTTTTCTCATCATTTTCCCCTCCATTGCCAGCATCCCATCTACCCCTATTTTCCACCATACTTTCCACCCAGAGACTCTTCAATACATTTCACCCATATACTTTTCACCCAGAGATTCTTCACCCAGAAACTCTTCTTGCACAGACTTTTCACCCAGAGACTCTTCACCCAGAAACTCTTCGTGCACATACTTTTCACCCATATACTTTTTACCCATATACTTTTCACCCAGAGACTTTTCACCTAGAAACTCTTCTTGCACATACTTTTCACCCATATACTTTTCACCCAGAGACTCTTCTTGCACATACTTTTCACCCATATACTTTTCACCCAGAGACTCTCCACCCAGAAACTCTTCTTGCACATACTTTTCACCAATATACTTTTCACCCAGAGACTCTTCCCCTAGAAACTTTTCTTGCACATATTTTTCACCCATATACTTTCACCCAAAGACTCTTCTTGCACCTACTTTTCACCCATATATTTTTCACCCAGAGACTCTTCACCCAGAAACTCTTCTTGCTCAAACTTTTCACCCATATACTTTTCACCTAGAGGCTCTTCACCCAGAAACTCTTACATATAATGGTCCCACATCGGAGCCTCAATTTTGCTTTTCACCCATATACTTTTTACCCATATACTTTTCACCCAGAGACTCTTCTTGCACATACTTTTCACCCAGAGACTCTTCACCCAGAAACTCTTCTTGCACATACTTTTCACCAATATACTTTTCACCCAGAGACTCTTCACCTAGAAACTTTTCTTGCACATTTTTCACCCATATACTTTCACCCAGAAACTCTTCTTGCACATACTTTTCACCCATATAGTTTTCACATCTTTTCACCCAGAGACTCTTCACCTAGAAACTCTTCTTGCACATACACTTATACTTTTCACCCAGAGATTCTTCACCCAGAAACTCTTCTTGCACATACTTTTCACCCAGAAACTCTTCTTGCACATACTTTTCACCCATATACTTTTTACCCAGAGAATACTTTTCACCCAGAGACTCTTCACCTAGAAACTCTTCTTGCACATACTTTTCACCCATATACTTTTCACCCAGAGACTCTGCACCCAGAAACCCTTCTTGCACATACTTTTCACCCATATACTTTTCACCCAGAGACTCTTCACCCAGAAACCTTCATTTTTTTCCAGTGCTTTTCCATAGTTTTGCTCGACATCATTTTCCCGCCCAGATCCACCTCGGAGGGCGGACCAGGGGGGAATCGATACCCCAACGTCACCCAATTGCCACCTGGTACATAACCCTAAAAAAGTTTACCTGCGTCCACCTTTTTTACCACCTATTTTCCGCATTTTTATCCCACTTCGGGCGCTCTGCCCCCAGACCCCCTTAACTCACTTTGTTCGCAAAAATAACTTCGCCTAGCCTAGCGGCTGGCTTTCGTGATCAATCAATAAAGACAGAGAGACCTCGTGAATAGCATCCCAACAAGGCGCCTTGATTTCCTCCAGGACCTGCTCCACCGTGCTTCGAAGGAAGGACTCATCTTGTAGGCGACACAGCAACTTGTGGTACTCCTTCGCCCGAGTCACATACCCTGAACATACGTGAAAATCAAGTTGATGCATATGATGCATGTTAATGGAAGGACATGGAAGGACATGCACCAAGTCCAGTTGACAAAGTGTCAGCGATCGCTGCTAGTTTCCTGCAGGTCGGCTTCATCAATGCCATTTCGCATCGCCTCAAAGAGATCCCGAGAAAGCATGTCGTGCAAGCCACTTAAAGCCCAATTGGAAACGTCACAACTCAACAGATTTCAACAGGAAGTATTTCATAAATCGGGGTTGCCATTACCGAGGGTATCATGTGCCCCAGGTTTTGCTGTACTACAAAAAGCCAGTACACAGCAAGGTGATCCTTACAATCCTTACAGAATAGGGCCTTACAAAACCTTTTGTAGGGATCACATGTTCTTGGCTATCTTGGCTTTTGTAAGAGAAATGGTACAGTATCCCCGATTTTCATAAAAGTTTCATAAAGTACAAGTACATCGCAGTTGTGGATCATGAGTGGCACCCTGGTTGACACCCCATATTGCTGGCGATTTCATGGTACCAAATACCAATCTTTTTCAGCCAGGTGTTTACACCTGGCAAACCCTTTGGAGTTGAACATTGAACAGCATCCAGGATATGTAGCAATATTTTTACAACAAACTCATACTCAATTCACCGTTAAATCATCATCATTAATCAAGATATGTAGACATATTTTCAAATGTATAACACATATATATATATATATGTATACTATCATTGCATCATAGTTCAGTTTCCCATCTACAGATACTTTTGGAAAATCTTCACAATTGCTGGAGAGCTTGCGGAACCTGCTCCAGCAGCTGCTCCATGATCACTGAATCCAACTCCTCCGCCGCCTGCTCCAGACTTGCCTGGAAGCTGTACTGTCAATGTTTTCTTTCATGACTGTCATCAGGATGAATAAATGTGTGTGTGTGTGTATTGTATGTTAATAACACTAACATACAATATCATACCGAATATCGTATATTAGACTATACCTATATATAATATGTAATCAATATGATATATATATAGAGAGAGAGAGAGATCCACCCACATGTTAAAATTCCAATATTAAGTTTTCTAGCGGGGTCACTATTGAATAAGGGAAGGGCTTCTCATGACAGCCATAAGGAGACACTGGGAACGTAAAAGGCATTTGGCATCATTTGGCAAATAAAAACATAGAACCAATGTAAGTGAAAGGATAGTTTGCCAACATTGATGGAGATACAAATGACATCAGTGGCGATTCAGTCACCTTGGGTGTTCCCCTTCCAATTGGATATCCCCCAAGTCCAAGGCTTTCAGCGAACGCCTGGAGTCCCCAGCTGTTTAGGATGTGACACTCTTGCGGCCAAAAAGCCAGTAGCTGCAGTTGCTGAGCATCACTGAATCCTCCAATCACAGACCCAGCCAACTAATCGTAACTAATCCGACTCTTTTTATCTCTTCATAGCCTTTTACTGGTATCTGTCTCTTTTTGCCAATACGCAGCTACTTGAAGGTCTTGAAGCACAGCTAAATTGTGGGTCCTGTGAAGGTCTGCCGTCGCGAGCTTCTTCTCGACATGCGGAATGGGGAGGGCCTCATTGGTCGTTTCCAAATCTGGACATCCGGGCGCACACTTCTTTAACTTTGCCTTCAATTTCTCTAGTAGTACAACACCACAGTTCTAGGCCATTGTTTTACAAGAGTACCTCCACACAAACGTGCACAAATTGTTGATGGCACTACAGCCAACATATTATGTAAAATTATGCGAACACATACCCTCCCTAAGCCTATCTAAGTCCGTGGCTTTTTCTCCACTGTCGATTCTTCTGCTGGCTGCGCTGGGGTCGGGGTCGGTGCTGTGGGCTCTTGCGGCTTGACTGGCTGAGTCTTTGCTGCAACTTGTTCCACCAAACCAGCCATGTCCAACTCGAGCAACCAACCTGGCCACAAATGGTGTAGCGAATCTGTGCAAATCTGGAAGCGCAGGGGTCGAGAACCAATCTGGAACATAGACAAAGCATGGTCTTATAAAAATATAGATATTGTCAATATTTATCAATCACTCTCTGTGTAAACCATGATTTACTGTCAACCTAGCAAATCCCACTCATTCTTGCAAGCCAAGTGGCTTTTCACTTGAAGATTCAGACCTTTCTTTTCAACCTGCGAGCCCGGTGTCGTTGCTGACAAATTGCTGATCCATTTCACAATCACTCACTTTGCAAAAAACTCAGGCGGCTGCCTCTGCTACAACTCTGGCAAGCGCGTCCGAATCTTCATCATTCACAGCAGATTGCAAGGCCTGCAGCGGAGAAGACAATGGGAGGGAAAGCGAAAAGCCAGGCGGCAGCAACTTGTACATGGGGTGATCATATGGGAATGTGCACAGTAGGTTGCCTGGCCTGCTTCAAGGGCATCTGCACTTGAAGTGCCTGTACCAGTTTGTTTTTTTTGATTGCATCGTATGCAATCGACGGAAACCGTTGCTGTAGAGCAGCCAATTCAAGACTTTATCTGTGCCAATGCCAAAAAATTACCCACATCCAAAATAACCAAGGAACCTTGCAACGGCTCCGTAGGTCCAATGTTAAGGGCGTCTTGGGCAACTTCAACCCTTCTGCCTTAGTGGAATGTGTGAACATCACCTAACCACACTCCACTTGACAAGGTTGCGACAAGGACGGACTCCTGGCACAAAACATCATCATCATCATCATAATCTTCTTCTTCATCATCATCTTCTTCATCTTTTTCATCATCTTCTTCATCACTTGCAAATAGCTCCAGCGACATATTGAACTAAGCACGCCCAATCACCTATCGAGCCTATCGACACTTAATCTCGCTCTCAAAAGCATGACTAGAGCAACTGCAGATTCTGCGCGGTCGGCTTCCGGTGAATTGACCCCAGCTGAGCATGTGGCCCTCGCCAAGGCCTTCTCGATCTCCATGGCATCGGTGCTTTTCTCCAAGCGTTCCATGTGTTCAACACATTGAAGCTCCTGACAGAAGCCCCTTGGATAATGTGTAAAATTGGATGTGTCAGGCTCAAACCACTTCCTACAACAAAAAAACATGATTATCTTTGCAGAAAACTTAAGATTGCAGACCAAGCCAAAGCTGCTGTGATTTTCCAAAACCTGTTGGTTCCGGCCTTCCGGCGTCTGGTTATCGGATACTCCCCGTGTCGAGATCTCAAGATTTTGGGTGTGAGACAGCAAGCAGTCCTTCGTCAAGCGCGCCGTGATGGCCTTCCAGGTTGACCCAGACGTTTGAAACGAAAGAAGCCCCCATTGCTGGAAGGGTTGCAGCGCCGCCTGTGCAGTCTCTCGTAGTCGCTGTGAGCTGGGATAGTTTGGCCTCAGGCTACAGAAATGGGCCAATCGTGGCAATTCAAAACTTTTGCATGCTGGGCATGCTGTGAACTGATGACCTCCACACGTCCTCTCTGTGTTGCTCTGAGAGTAGAACAATGCCGATTCTGCCTTCCGGAGTTCTGCCAAGAAGGCTTTGGCCTGACAAGCAAAATATCATAGTCAAATCTCAATCTGCGAAGCAACCTGGAGGCATTGTCGTATTTTAGAGATTCAGGTAGCAAGCTTTTTAGGGGGTTCTTTCACTGGCGACTTTCGACACTTGCCAATCGTTTGCATGTGCCCAGATAATTTTTGTGTAATCTTGTGTACGCTGAAAAAGTGTGGTAAAATAAATGCCAGTCACAAAAAGGGCAGTGCTGGACATGGTTATATATGGTTATATAGTCGGCACCAGTTCCATCAACCTCCCATCCCAGCAGCCTCTGACCCAAGCTTGTCGACCAAAACACCCAATCTGCATCCAGCACGTCAGTCCAGAAGCAGGTGCATGAAAAAAAGGGACATGTTTTGAAATGTCAACAGCATTCAATGACTCTATCAAATATTGAATACAGTATCAAGTACTGTAGACATTCCATGTGTTTATATATACGTATATATATATATACACATACACAAATGTATATATATAATATATATAATTATGTATTGTTGCTATATATATATGTATTGTTGTTATATACTGTTATATATCATATATCCATATGTTGCTTGCCGCTAAATCAAAATGTACACATGCAGTCTTCAGCAGGAACGTGCCGTACAGCAAAACGAAAACAAAAGAAGCAAACCCAAGAAACTTACCCGAAGGAGAAACTTTCACCATACGGGCCTCTCAACATTGGAGCTGTCATCCCAACCCACACGCCTGCAGGGTTGAGGCTCAGCAACTGACCCAAGGAATTATGTCTAGAGGAATTCGGAAGTATAGCAAGGAAGGCAATGTCTATGATTCAAGGTTCACAATCATTCGCAGCCTCTGTGGCAAAAACCCAGTGAAGAATTTGGGCAAGACAGATGTGTCATTGGGTCCCTCCCAATTCAAGAGTTGCAGCCAGACTTCACTGCGAGCGTCAGCTTCGTTGCTTTGTGTTACCGGGTTCTTCAAAAAAATCAGCCATCCACTTGAAACCGCAGAGATACTTTGCTTACCCCCGCAACCCCCAACTTCAATGTTGTGATCGGAAGTGCCGAGCATTATCAACAGAAATGGCTGTTTTTTTTTGAAGGCCGCCGAGCACAAAATTCAGAAGACAACATTGAATTGGACGGGGGGGACATGACCTCTATGGCGTGGTACTTCATGGGATGGCTGTTTTTTTTGAAGAACCCGGTATGTACAGCCCAATTTGTTCCATGGAAAGATCCAAAAGCCGTAACTTTTTTGGATTTCGTTTGGTCTAAAATGAAAATATGATAAACTCACAAAAGTGGAATTGATAATCCATAGTTTATATATATATATAAATTGCATGAACCCATACCTGCACGTGGCCAACAAAAAATGCTGCGAGTCATGTACCATCATCGTCCGCAGCTACCCAGGGGACCCAGGACCCTGCAGACCCGGTCGCCACTTGTTTAAGCACGGATCATTCTTACAGAACTTTTTTTGGTGATGGGTAAATGGTGGATCTGTAGTTGGCTCAAAACTATGGTCAACTGGAGGTGATTTTTTGGATACACCTCTCTTGTTCCATAGGTAAAACCAAACCAACTTACCTATCTAGAGGGGCCCTTCCTCTAGGACCTCAACTTTTCCGATCCAATTCCGCTCCGAACCTAGGTGAGACGCCGACGCTTGCGAGTTTCAATGACATCTGCAAGGCTAGCTCCTGGGTTCGCACGGCAGGCTGCGGCCAACAACTGTCCATCGGGTAAAACCACTCGAAGACTTTGGAGTGGAACCTTCAATTCATGCGCAATGTGCTTGTGAGTGTTCCAGGCAGGATCAGATGGACTTGCATTCAAGCGCATCACTTCGTCTCCAGTCAAACCAGAGAAAGTCAGCAGCATAGCATCAGCTTGGCAAGAACAATCTAGTTGCAACACAAAATTTCTACCAACTGACACATCTGCAGCGTACCAAGTCCCCGGAATCCCCGGATAAAGAGTCGGAATGTTGCATTGTCCTTGACCGTTCGCTCCGCAAGCCACAGCAACGCCATCACTTCTGAGAAGTACTGTGTGATGCTTGCCGACAGAAACCTGGGTATATGAAATTCCGTCATCCAATTGTGGAATGGTGCATTGTCCAAAATCATTCCTTCCGCAACCCACAGCATTGCCATCACTTCTGAGAAGTACTGTGTGATACACGCTTGAAGAAACCTGGATGTATGTCATTCCATCAGGTAACGGCGGAATGTTGCATTGTCCAAAATCATTCTTTCCGCAAGCCACAGCATCGCCATCACTTCTGAGAAGTACTGTGTGATACACGCTTGCAGAAACCTGGGTATATGTCATTCCATCAGGTAACGGCGGAATGTTGCATTCTCCAAAATCATTCTTTCCGCAAGCCACAGCGTTGCCATCGCTTCTAAGAAGTACTGTGTGAAAAATGCTTGCAGAAACCTGGGTGTATGTCATTCCATCAGGTAACGGTGGAATGTCGCATTGTCCAGAATCATCCATTCCGCAAACCACAGCAACGCCATCGCTTCTAAGAAGTACTGTGTGATACATGCCTGCAGAAACCTGGGTGTATGTCATTCCATCAGGTAACGGCGGAATGTCGCATTGTTCAAACCAATTCGTTCCGCAAGTCACAGCAACGTCATCACTCCTGAGAAGTACTGTATGAAGACTGCCTGCAGAAACCTGCATATATTTTATCCCGTCTTCCAAATGTGGAATGTCGCATTGTCCAAAGTCATTCCTTCCGCAAGCCACAGCATTGCCATCGCGTCTGAGGAGTACTGTGTGACCGGGGCCGGAAGAAACCATTGGGAGGTAGAGACTTGGCACCTAGTGGGCCAAACGAATGAGCCAAAACGGCTAAGAAAATATGCCGTCGTTGGTGTCTACCCTTCGAAGCAAGCGCAGCACACTCTAGGACAAACCTGTTCCTTCAATCTCGACCAGCCGACAACTTGTATGGAAACGTCCAAATTTCAACAGAGGAATTCGTGGGGTAAACAAATGGCAGTATAGCATAGTATAGCCACGAATAATGGCTACCAACAAACCAAGCATTACGTTGTTGATCCCAGATACCTGTGGCCTGCAAAAGAGTTTGTGAGCTCTTAAAATATGAAGAAACCATCTTTGGCAAATGCTCAAAGACCCTGCTTTTGTGACTGAAATCCCAGTTTCACTTGGTTGCATTCCAATTGTTGCTCTAGTTCGAAGTTCGTCACCAAATTTTGTTATGCAAATTCCCAGATTCAACCAGTTAAAGGTTGTTCTGTTCTTGCTGAAATGTTAATGTTTAGTTCTTAGTGGTTGAATCACCATTTTCTGTTGGTGAAATTCACGAACCCGGGAACGCGAAAAAAGTGGCTACAGCCCAGAAATTGGCAACTTATGAACCAAGGGCACTGTCTGGGATGCTCCCCATCTAACTCTTTGCAACCCAAAGTGGAGAGTGGGGCAACAAATCCCTCGTGGAGATACCGGGTTCTTCAAAAAAAACAGCCATCCACTTGAAACCGCAGAGATACCTTGCTTACCCCCGCAACCCCCAACTTCAATGTTGTGATCGGAAGTGCCGAGCATTATCAACAGAAATGGCTGTTTTTTTTGAAGGCCGCCGGGCACAAAATTCAGAAGACAACATTGAATTGGGGGACGGGGGGGACATGACCTCTATGGTGTGGTACTTCATGGGATGGCTGTTTTTTTTGAAGAACCCGGTATCTTGTGTGAAAGATTTGAAAGTGCTTTTAAAGGCCTCCAACATTTACAATGAGCAGTCACACCACTACTGGTACAGTGTATACAGTGTACACACATGTTCGTTTCTCATCCTTTTTCTAGCCCCGACTGGAAACGCAAAGCAGCTTGGTCCCAGGACAGATCTTGGCCCTTTGCTTGGATTTTGAGGTCCTAAAAGGTCATAGTCATAGTTTAAACCGTTTCAATTTGGGGTCAAGATTCAAGGTCCCCGCTCACAAGCGCAACATCTTTCAACACATTTGGTTTGGATCGATGGGGGAGAACAAATCCTTGCGCCTCAAGGACTCCTTCAACGCTTTGGTTGCTGGACGCGCAGCAGCGAAGTGCTTGCGCGCTTGCCTGGTTCCAGTTGTGGGTGAGATGAATGAAGAGCTTCTAGGCTCGTTGGGTAACTAAGCGGAAATCTGGATGGATAAGCTGCATGATTGATCTTCAGCTAAGCTACCAGGGCACCTGCGATTGGGGGACTCAATGGGACCGAATGCAGCTACTTACAGATACTTACAGCACCTGTGACGGTGTCACCTGGGGCCACGATGGGCCACGGATCCGCTGCCTGGATCTCATGACTGCCTGCAATCTCAGGGCCATATTGTAGCGCCTCAGCGCTTGGAAGGGCGCAAATGGTTGCAGTTTAAAGTTGATAAGATCGGGGGTCGGGGGTTGTGCCTTCTGGGGCATTTTCAAGGCCCTGGCGATGCGGCGAGCACTGCTTCCAGCTGGTCCAAAACAGATGCCTGCTTGTGCATCAGATCCAACTTTAAAATAAACACAAGCCGCATTTGGATGGAATGATTCTGCAAGTTAGCTGTAAGCTGTCCTTGAGGAAGACTTTTGTCTTGCCCACTTGCATTCCGCCAGCATCCAACTTGAGTTTCTCCATAAGGTGTTTCACCAAGTCCTCAAGAGAAACATCACATACAAATACGTTAATGAACTCACAAGAACCATGATTTGCAGCCTTGAACTATATATATCATATAGATACAATATATTCATATAAATATAATATATAACATAATATGTAATTATATATCATATCATATATATAGTTGTCAACCTGGGACGTGATGGTGATGATGGAAATGATGATGATGATGATGATGATGATGATGATGATGGTGCTGATGGTGATGAAGGAAATGATGGTGATAGTGATGATGGTGATGATGGTGCTGATGGTGCTGATGGTGATGATGGTGATGATGGTGATGATGGTGATGATGGTGATGATGGTGATGATGGTGATGATGGTGATGTTGTTCGGGAGGTCTCAAAGGTGAGCCGAGGGTCAGTGGCACTCAAAGTTTTGGTGTCAGCTGAAGCGATGCAACTATACCTGAAGCAAATTACTGACCGACTCTGTTAGGAGTGTGGTCTCACCTCTGGGAGTTTTTTCAGATCAAGCACAGCACAACATGCTTGTATGTGAGGACAGTAGATACAGTAGGCCGCGCAAAGAATGAGTACCTGAACATGTTCATCCTTTTTCTCACAAGCAGCATGCAAGGCCTACTGTAGTGATAGATGTCCGCAATGAAGGCCAATGGCACCAGAGTGTTGAGAGCCGTTGGTTGTTTGCTGTGATATTTGGATATTTGGAATTCCTGGTATAACTTCCTTTCTGACTCGATCCAAGTAATCAGTAATCAGCGAATTTGCCCAGGCGCTGCCGGCGAACCGCTTGAACAGAACAGAAAGCATGCTTGTACAGGAAAACACCCAACCACGCCTTTTGAGGAAGTCATCAAAAGATGCTCTTGAAGCAAAGCCTTTTTGACGAATTTGAACCTCAAGAGTCACTTGAACCATTGTTCAGCATCTCAACTTTACTGCAAAATTGCTATCAGGTTGCAGAAATCTGCATAAGGATGCAACAAATCATCAAATGTGTCACTTCCTGCAGTCGGAACTTGAGGCCAAGGCAGCCTCCAAAATACCGCTGAACAGCAGCTGTTCCAAGACCTGATGGGATATCAGTGAGGTGCTAAGATGGAAACACCGAAGGGACCACCAAGACGGACAAGTGATTGCGGTGGTGGTCAAACTCCAGACCACTCAAGACCTTGCTACGAATCCTTTTCCAGATTGCGCCAAAGAATTTCAGGGTCTGTGAGACTTCAGGAGAAATCTTCCAACAACCCCGCGTATAGTCCCCTGATTTTGATCCTGTTGACTGAATGTGTATACCTTGAATGGTTTGTGTGAAAGTCATGTTGAACCTGGCTCAAGTCCCGGGCCAAAGGAGAGTTAAACTTGTTTGGCACCTGCAGCAGCTTTCACCCTTCAACAGTTGCAAGCACCAGGTGTGGATCCTGCAGGATCCATCATGATCCATGGTGATCCACAGCATCCAATCGCCTTCTCTGTGTTGGGCTTGATGCATCGAACAAAGTGCGGATCTGAGACGTCAATTTTGCCGATCAATTGTCGCAAAGACAAGCGAAACCTGAGCTGTTTGAACATGTTTGAACCGTTTGATTTATGATAATCATGTGAATCATGTGTGGTTTTGAGAGGAGGCTTCATAGACAGCCATTGGTGGCAAAACATCCAATTCCGTGTCACAGATGCCAAGGCAGCTCTGGTGAGTCAAGCAACTTCGCAGATGTGGATTTGGGCTTTCTGCCACCACTTTTGCTCGCTTGGCTGGGCTGTACCTGCCAGCTATTCAATACGACATGCAAACATGTCTGGCGCAACACCGCTTCAAATCGGCGATGAAGTCATGGACTATATACAATTATATAAATACTCACCAGCGAGAACAGAAACGACTTGGAACATCTTGGAACATTATCTTGTGACTGAAGCACTTTTCAGAAACGGTGACGTCTGTCGTCAGACTTGCAGCCTCGGAGTCTTTGCCCAATTCCTTCAACAGTTCCAGCCTGTGAACTTTGATGAAGGCTGACAACACGACTATCTCCACAAATCCAAAGGGAAATCCAAATGGCAAAGAACAATACTGCAAGACATGAGTGCCTGCCAGGAACAGCAGTTATGTATTGTTATGTCTTCATCAAAGGTTTTTTGCCAACAAATCCAGATCTGCTGTAGGATCCCATTGTGGGAGGATGAAGGTAAAGCATATCCGGAAACGGACAGCATATGATAGCCCTATGGCAATATATTTAGCATATATATATATAATCATGTATATATATATATATCGATTTATAGCAATTTATAGCATCAGATTTTGCACTGATTGACTTTTGTGACTGAGAACCTGGCGATGACGACGGGATCAACTTGATGAAGTCTTCGGGAGGTTTGTCGACATTCTTTTGGAGGAACCCTTCACAGTTGTACATGACCTTTGTGAAGTTGCATGGCTGAAAGGCTCTCACCCATCAAATACATCCAGCAGTTTGATTCAAAATCACAACTATCGCAAAATACCGCAAAGTTGATGGGATTGGGATGGATTGGGCTTTTAATTCTTCAACCCTATCTGACCACAGATTTCCTTCAAAACGAGACCCTCTAGCCAGATTGAGACACTAGAGACACCAGAGTTTGCCATGTTTTTTTTGTGTCGTCCCTCTGGGACCATAACCTCTCCAGCGAAGTGCCTCACCTTGGTGAACCCCATCAGGTCGGGTATGTCGTTGCTTTCCCAGATTTCCCCAGGCTAAACAAGTTCCAATTCAGATCAATTCGGGTCAATTCGGATCACCCGGGCCAACTGGGAACCAAACTCCAAAGAGGAGCTTTCCACCCGTTTTTGGCTTCACAAGACGTGGATGTTGAGCCTGGCCTTGCGCTGCCAAGCTTTCAAGTGGATCGTGCTGTCTTAAGCAGTCAAAAAAGGTTCCTGTTTTGGGAGTGCTCTTGGGGTTCCAACATGTTCCTACCATGCTACAAGATCCACTTGCTTTGGAACCGTTTCTGTCTCATTGATTGGCACAATCTGCTATTCAACATAAATTCAAGAAGCGTTGGAGCTCCGGTAAAGAAACTATCCGTACATGTCGGCACTGTGTTCTTGATGGTTCTCAAGGAAGACTCGTCATACTCGTATCGAAGGAACAGATTCGTTTGTTGTATGCGGCCAGTAACATCACCAAAGGCCTGTCTTCACCTTGGATGCAAAGGACTCGTCCGACGCTTTGGGCATCACAACCTTGGTGAAGCGTTGGCTGGTCAGTCAAGTGTAGCTGCAAATCGAGCCACATCCTGCCAATTGCAAACGATGACAGTATCAATTCTTGCCCCCCCACCCAAATCAACCCAAATTCCGAAGAGCTGCAGCTTGGCGAAGATAGAAGATATTGGATGAGTCATCAGGTCCACAAGTTAGACCCCCTGCATAGGTCTAGAACTAAATCTCTTGGGCTCCTAACTTCCTCGTCGAGGACATCCAGAATGCCTGCACGGCCGTCCAAAAGCTGTAGAACCTGGCTGCGGGCTCAGATTACTGGCGTTGTATCCCACATGTGCGTTTGTGATGGAAACCCATCTTCATTGATTTGTGCACTGGATTTTGGGACAAACTTGACAGAAGTAGATCATGCGTGGATTTAACTTTCTACATGTACGGGGACCAAACCTGTGAGGGATTTAGGTCCTTTTTGGGGTAGCCCAGGCTTTATTGCCTGGTCTCAAAATCTGGCCTCTTTGTTGTCCACGAAGTTTACTTCGCAATCCAACGACAGACCTGTCAGAGACAAGGAACAGTAATTACTGGTCCCGTCCACCGAACATCACGAATTCAGTGTTTGACTCGGGGGAGAAGCTTTGCGGATATCCCAGCCTTCTTTTGCATAGTCTTCCAACTCAGAACGAAAGACCTTGTCGCAATGGCACAATCCATGTCACACTTCACCGACACCCTGCAAGTCATGCGTGAGCCAGTGCTTTCCAAGTTGCGAAATTGTTGAAGAACTGCTGCAGGTGTTCCTGTCAGGTTCTGTGAAGGCAATGGTTTCCTTGACCTGTGCTCTGTAAAGAAACTAAATGCAACTACAAGCAGCATTAGCCAGCTTTGTCCGGAACACATCGGAACACCACATCTCTGAAATTCATTTTCGAAGGGGTTCTCTGAGCTTTAACCACCAGTCCCCTTTGGCCACCAGAGGAACAAAGCTGGCGCCAGGCGCACGTTGCACAAGTTGATCAACAGCTGTTCCAAGGAGTTGTGCTCGAAACCTCCAGTCAATGATGGCACCAAAAGATTCAAACGTAGTCAACTGTTCCTAGTGTTCCTTGCAGGTTGCCAAGATTGTCTTTTGGTGATGCCCGTCAAATCCAAAACCCAGGCAAAAAACATTTTGTGATGATGTCCTTTTTGTATAGACAGCAAAGATCAGCAAAACCTTTTCTACGGTGCTTTCAAAAACACTAAGGAATGCACTCTCGAATCCAGCCTGGCCATGACATTCTTGCAAGTTGTGGCTGTTGCAACGATGTTGTCCACGGTTTAAGACCCGTCTCAAACACAAGGTACTAAATCAACATGTGGTATTTTTACATTTTTTTTGTTTTTTGGTGACTCAGTACCGGGCAGTCTCAACCCCAAATCAGCCCAGTTTCGGATTGAAATGTGGATTCTTCAAGGGACATCAAGGGACTATATCTTCTTACCGTCTTTGTCAACAACAAGGCTGGCGCACGATATCCAGGATACCAAGGGCTTGGGTCTCGGAGGTCCTTGAGTCACGCCATTGGTGAGTATGAATGGTGCCACGTGGCCAAATTAGTGGCCCATGATTTATTTAGGGATGATATGATCTACCTACAATATAAAGGTGTTGATGTACGCTGCTAACAAGGGAGACAAAGGCTTGAGGTTTCCGAAATTGCGATCATAACCTACCAGAAATGAAGGCCTCATCCCTTGCATGGTATTCTCAAGGGTTTGATGCTCAAGTAGATAAAGTCTTGAAGTTCCTGTAGCATCCTATGGCCAGTCCTAGCAAAGAGCATTTTGGGCCACCAAATGATGCAGGGAACGTTGCCCAATTATTCCGAGTCCTTGATTTACTGGAGGAATCCACCTGCAACAAAACCCAGGGAGGAATGTACACATCCTTGAAGATAGATCAAAGTTCTCACGCCTCACAATTTCATGGATGGTTCACTTGCAAGAAAATTGCTTTGTAAATCCTTGTAATCTTCAGCACAACTTGACCATCTTCAGGTCGTAAATCCCCGTGTGATAGCCTTGAGGGTCTGGTTTAACGATTCGACCGCCCAAACAAAGAGCTGCATATAGATGTACTTACCTCGGAAGCTGGGAAAAAAATGGTAAAACAGGGATGCTGGGACATCCCAGCGTTTATTGTTGGTTGTTATGGTTTTTAGGTTTATGTTCAATGTGTGTTCCTTGGTTTTGATGATTTACTGGGACATTGTTAGGGGTGGTTTAGGGTCTTAACTTTCACTGTTGATGTTTGGATTGAATGGGGGTAGGATTTGTTTAGACTGTTGGGGTTTTGTGTTTGGATTGAGATTTCATATGCCTAACATTCCAGTTTCATCATCTCCATTTCTCACAACTTTCGGTTGTTCCTTTCCCTTCAGTTTGGTTTGATGCTTGATGCTTTCTTCGTGCCTTTTGACTTGATATTTGTTTATTATGCTTCCACACACGGGACATTCAGTTTTCAATTCATTAGTGTTTTTCTTTTCCTCTGTTGTTTGTTCCTTTTTTCTTTGATGATACTGTATGGCATACTGTCTTAATTTGTCCCTGTTTTTCTCTCTGTATCGTTGCTTTGCTTCTAAACAGTTTTTACACTGCTTACATTCATCTCTGTAATAGTTTAAGCAACTAATTCGACATCTTTGAACAACAGCTTGGTAGAATTTGAACCTGAACCTACACATAGAAACTCTGACCACCTCAACAATTATCCCCTTCATTCAATCCAAACATTATCACAACAACCTCAACAACACATTTAGCAAGATAATCAAAAAGAAACAGTCAAACATTTCAAACTATAACGTGAAGAAAAAACAAAGCAACATCCCACCTGACCTTTAACCTGTCTAGTCCTAGCATCCCTGTTTTACCATTTTTTTCTGGGACATCGATCCACTTTCCAGTCCGAAAACTTTCCCAGTGGCAACCGGCATGTGAATGCGTGTCAATCTGCCGAGATTCTTAGGCACCCCAGGTGTAAGGACAGTTTTGCCATGTTTCTCCGATATTTTTTCCCAACATTTGTGGCTTTTGGACGGGCCAACTCGATCCAACTGCTGTTCCAAGCTGCTCAAGCTGTCGCGGGCTGCGTTGGCCTGCTCTCCGCGTTGAGGCGTTTCCACCAGGTCTTTGCCCACAGTGATCTTTCGGACCAGCATGCACTTCTTCAAATCCTCCGTGGGCGATGGCACACAGCATACATCAAAGCCGCTTGTGTGCTTGGTAAAGAAATGTAAACAATACATTTTTATCATGAATATAATACAATGTGTTTAATTTTTATTTTTTATTCTTTTTAATAATATATTATGCATTCGCGGTTCTCCGCAGCAGGTTTTCACAATGTAAGATCATACGGTTGGATTCTGAGATTTGACTCGTTTTTCGATGTTTTTCGGACCCCGAAACACTCGAAATATGGGCACTCTACAACTCTCAGAAACTGGCCTCAATTTGCAAACCAAGCATGCGAGCTGCTTGCTGCACAGGCCTTTCGTCTTCAAACTTCACCCTTGGGTGCCACAGCATGGTGTCATATGCTGTCTCATCCATTGATGGTTTTCTGGTGGTTCATGGTGGTTCATGGTGGTTCATGGTGGTTCATGGTGGTTCATGGTGGTTCATGGTGGTTCGGGCAATCCTGAGGCCACAGGCCCTTCATGGTGAGCCTCACTGGAGAACCGACCTTGGTCTATCTTGACCGATCCAAAGCAAAGGGGTTACTCGGTTACTTGGATGAAGACCTCGTTGGGAAGGGCAAGATCCCAAAGAATGGAGACAGCACCAGGTTCTTTACACATCTTTACACTGTATATCAATAATATACATAATATATATATATATATATTATTGATACATGTATATAATACGTATCATATCTATCTCTGAAACGGAAATCCACCTCTGGGACTCAAACAATTTCCGAGCCACAGAACCTGAGGCCAAAAGTCACAGAATATCTGAAAAAATCACGCGTCTCATGCATTCATTATGCATTCATTATGCATTCATTATGCATTCATTATGCATTCATTATGCATTCATTATGCATTAGTTATGCATTCATTATGCATTCATTATGCATTCATTATGCATTCATTATGCATTCATGATATTCATGATATTCATGTATTATGAGGATTGTGATGTGTCGATTTCCTATGAACATGATCTAGGTATATCTAGGTAATGCTCTGAGAAAAGGCATCAGAATGTTCTGAGAACGGAGCAGCGGATAGGATTTGCCACATCTGAGCCTCCCAGCAAGAAGTCTATTGCACCAGCCAAATTGAGACGCAAAGCTGGAAACTGTTGTGTGGTTGGGGTTCTGAACTTTTATCATCGTTTATCAAACATATTCAAAAATCATCAACTTTTGAAGTTGTTAAAACTCTCTTGATTCTCTTGATCTTGAGTGGGATGTGTTCAGACCACTGACGAACTGTTGCAACGTCCGCAGGACTCCGGTTGCCTGCGTGCTCTTACCGATGCCCAAGGCGTCCAGTGCCTGGCAATGTGATCTCCAAAACAATGGCAGTAGAAAAGGCTGGTGTCCACACACACAAATGTGACTAGACTAGACTGTATCAATATTCCAAATACTTATAATATAGTGTGTATATATATATATGTGTGTGACATATTATCATCATATTTATATACATATGATTAATATATTTAACATATTTATCTATAACATAGCAATGTATTAGGCAAATTATGCACAGCATTACATTGTCATGGCATTGCAAGTATGTTTCCCTCGCACCTCCTGCTCTGGAAATAAAATGCACAAGATCACATTGCTAGGATTGGGGCCTTCAAGCTTTCTGTTTTGGTGCCCCATTTTGCATATGGGTGATTCTTCCTACTGCGTCCATCATATTGATTTTTACATATCTTTACCTTCTACAACTTGGACTTTGCCAAACACCTCCCGGGCCTCTTTTAATTCTTCAAAGGCTTGAAGGTCATCAATTCCAGGTACAGTCTCAGTTGAGCCAGTGGATGACCAGGATCCAGGATTTATTCGGCAACGGTGCAAACAAGCAGCCAGTTCGCCACAGCGTGTGTAAGCGTAGCCTGAGCACAGAAGATGATCGTTTTGTTCTGGCGATAAGGAAGTGGGCCGGGAGGGAATGACATGTCAATATCTATTCCCAAAATGTCCAAATATGTCCAAATGAATGGACCAATGCTGCTTTTTTCAAGGAACATGGATGGTCCTGATCATATTTGCCAGTTTTAGGATCTGAGAAGCTTGACATGGATGCTGAAGCTCGCACTTTCTGGCCCCTCCAGTTCCAAATCCTTCAGCAATGGCCTAGGCAGGCAGCATGGCTGTTTGGAGTGGAGATTTTATTCAGCACACCATCAACCCATCAACCAAGCTTCAAACAGTGATGTGCAACTGTCAACCTGCCCAAACAGTGAAGCTTCCATCTGAGTTCGTCGCGATTGTCTAGCCTCGCCCAAGAGCCGACTAAAGTCACAGGGATAATTCCGAAAGAACTTGCATCACACCAGCAGGGTTTATCTCAGATTCGTTTAACAAGTTTATAAAAATTGATCAGCCTGAAAATAAAAAATGAATGGTTTGTCCAAGAGTCTTGGAATTAAAGTCTGTAGATGGCATCTATGGCAGCTCAGGCTGATTATCAGCTTCAACGAAAAACACGCCCAACAAGACCTGCAACAGCTGGAAGAAGATGTGATAAGATCGCTCGCCCTTGGCCACACTGCAAATGCGTGTGTCCTGGCGGCTAGGACCCTGTGGGAGGCTGAACATGGGGTCGAAACGTCCCAAGCGTCTTGAGGTGAAGCCACAAAGAAACCCAAAACAACACCACGACATACCACGACCATGTAGAATGACTGCTGGAAACATATGGAAACATGGCCTCCAGCAAATATTGCTGCACTTCGCACCTTAGTAATGCAACAAATCAATGAGGACGGGTCCCTTGAGTTTTGTGAGTGCAACAAGTGCACCGCAGTCGGTCAAGCTCTGAGGACATCACCCTACCAGTCGGCCATCCTGCGTGTGGAAATTCAGCCACTTGACAAACCTGCAACCAGGAAGCTCTAAATGGACTAAATGGAGAGAAACACAGGTTTTTTTCAGGCATGAACTGCTATCCATCACCTCAACACCTTGGCACCCGGCACAAGCTGTCGGAGAAATTTCATAAAATTGAATAATGTTGACATAGCTTGCAAATTCCTTGCGTACCCCCGCGGAACCAGGCTTCCAGCCTCGAGGAGTTGTTGTTGCGGACTGTCATGGCCTTGGTAGCAACTTGGATGATTTTATGCATAGTGATCAATCCCCCAGAAATGGATAGAAATGGTAGCGTACGTGGCCTTTCACAATCATTGTTATTGGATGTTATTGGCCTGCTGGATTTCAACATATTTCAACTGTCCTTCATCCGTGCGCCGACACGAGCAAGTTGGCGTGAGTGCAAACAAACGAAACAAATATCTAATCCGCCACCAAACCTTACACGTCCAAAAAAGTCAGCGCCACACGTTGCCAAAGGCCTCCATGATAGGATTCGTCCGCAGCACCTGCAAGCAACAAGTTTGCCTGGGAAACAAGTGACCATGTCTGAATTGGTTCGTTTGGAAAAAGATAGGAAAAAGACCTTTCGCATCGCAAGAAATCAAGAATGACGAAGAAGGCGCAAATCAATGCAATTTAATTGCAACTTATATAACTTATATAACTTATATAACTTATATAACTTATATAACTTATATAACTTATATAACTTATATAACTTATATAACTTATATATAACTTATATAACTTATATATAATATATTCTCTCAGCTGATGATCGTGGATATAGTAGTTCAGTCATTCTCCAAGTTTCCCACCATCTACTGACTCTATCAATCAGGCAAGGCCACAGCCATTCTTGGCACCTTCTCCTCGAAACTTTGGGTTTGCCTTGGCTCGCCAGGCACCAGTACATAGTTGCCTTGAAGTCCTGGAAAGTCGCCATAAGTCGCTTTGAGCCTTCAACATCGCTTCATGAAGTTGGCAGTACCACTAAGTCTCAAGCTCTTGGCTGTCGCTTTTGGTGGCCTTTCACAATGCCAGGAAAATTCACAAGTTGGGATAGTGCCACCAGATTTCACGAACGCCACCCTCTGTGTTCACAGCCAGGTTTCATACATACCAGATTTAGATAAGCTGTTCAGAACTACATGTCTAGTAGTTTCTTCTCGATACACAAATCAGGACTGGAGAGGTAAAGTACCCCAAACATCCCAAACATCCCAAACCCGTAAACTGGCAATTGTATGCAATTGTTAGTCTAGTACATGTTGCAGTCCATTTTTGGACAAACCCATCTACCATCCACATCCACCATGTTTTCAACAGCCAGCCGTATAGCCTCTGCTATGAAGGACATGATGAGTTTGGCTGATTCTGTCTTACCAGCTCCTGACCTTGGTCCAGAAAATGGGTGCAGAGATGTTCGTTTTCCAGTAAAAAAAACAGGAAGGACAAACCGTCAAAGCATCACTGGGAGGCAAACCAATCAAATTATTTTTGCATCATGTTTTTGCCAGCGGGGGGAAAACCGCGCCAACGTTTTAACCGTTTTTGAAAACACACAGATTTTATCCGTAGCATGCACATCTTACGTTACGTCACTGGGTTGGGTTGGTGGGGGATGTTAACGTTCACGTTAACTTGCGTCACATGCACATCTTAGGTTACGTCACTGGGTTGGGGGGTGGGGGATGTTAACGTTCACGTTAACTTGCGTCGCATGCACATCTTAGGTTACGTCATGGGTTGGGGGGGTGGGGGATGTTAACGTTCATGTGAACTTGCGTCACATGCACATCTTACATTACGTCACTGGGTTGGGGGGGGTGGGGCATGTGTAATATTCATGTTAACTTGCGTCACATGACACTCTTACGTTACGTCACTGGGTTGGGGGGGTGGGAGATGTTAACGTTTCATGTTAACTTGCGTCACATGCACATCTTACGTTACGTCACTGGGTTGGGGGGGGTGGGGGCATGTTAACGTTCATGTTAACTTGCGTCACATGCACATCTTACGTTACGTCACTGGGTTGGGGGGGTGGGGCATGTTAACGTTCATGTTAACTTGCGTCACATGCACATCTTACGTTACGTCACTGGGTTGGGGGGGTGGGGCATGTTAAAACTTCAGTTAACTTGCGTCACATGCACATCTTCGTTACTCACTGGGTTGGGGGGGGTGGGGGAGGTTAACGTCACACATGCACATCTTACGTTACGTCACTGGGTTGGGGGGGTGGGGCATGTTAACGTTCATGTTAACTTGCGTCACATGCACATCTTACGTTACGTCACTGGGTTGGGGGGGGGGGGCATGTTAACGTTCATGTTAACTTGCGTCACCACATCTTACGTTACGTCATGGTTATGTAACTTCATGTAACTTGCGTCACATGCACATCTTAGGTTACGTCACTGGGTTGGGGGGGGGGGATGTTAACGTTCATGTGAACTTGCGTCACATGCACATCTTAGTTACGTCACTGGGTTGGGGGGGTGGGGGATGTTAACGTTCATGTTAACTTGCGTCACATGCACATCTTACGTTACGTCACTGGGTTGGGGGGGGGGGGGATGTTAACGGGCGTCACATGCACATCTTACGGAAGTCACGGTTGGGGGTGGGGCATGTTCACGTTATGTGAACTTGCGTCACATGCACATCTTACTTTACGTCACTGGGTTGGGGGGTGGGGCATGTTAACGTTCATGTTAACTTGCGTCACATGCGCATCTTACGTTACGTCACTGGGTTGGAGGGGTGGGGGATGTTAACATTCATGTTAACTTGCGTCACATGCACATCTTACGTTACGTCACTGGGTTGGGGGGGTGGGGCATGTTAACGTTCATGTTAACTTGCGTCACATGCACATCTTATGTTACGTCACTGGGTTGGTGTTGGATGAACTCCAAGACGAAAAGTCTTATGGAGGTCACAGGTCGAGCCTTGAAAGACCGTGTAGCAATGTGAGTTGGAAAAAAAGACCCGGCGAGTTTTCAGGAACAAATTCCCTGTAATTTACAGGTTATCGTTTAAAACACACTTCAAAATCCCGGGGAAATTTGAGCCAATTTTGGGGCATGAATCAGTAGTTTCGCTATGGCAAAAACGACATTTTTTAAAAAAACCCTCAAAACGCTGGCGCGGTTTCCCCCCCGGCGGGATGTTTTTGTACATATATTTGCATCATGTGTTCAAATGTTTTCAAACAGCACCTGGCTGACCTCTGCTGATGCCGCCAGCTCAGTCCCTGGCTCTCCATTGATGACGATGGCCTAGCCCACGAGTTGGTAACCAGTGGCCAGGGGAGGATTGGTCAGTTGTATTAGGATGTGTATCCATATATGAATATTAATCATTGAAATTTATTGTAATATATGTACATATATATATTATAAGTATATATTATATTATATTATATTATATTATATTATATTGTATTATATTATATTATATTATATTATTATTATTATTATTATATTATTATTATTACATTATTATTATATTTTATTATATTATATTGTATTATATTGTATTATATTACATTATATTATATTACATTATATATATATATATGTATACACATATTATATTATATTATATTATATTATATTATATTATATTATTATATTATATTACTATATTATATTACTATATTATATTACTATATTATATTACTATATTATATTATATTATACTATATTATATTATACTATATTATATTATATTACATTATACTACATCATATTATATTATATTATATTATATTATATTATATTATATTATATTATATTATATATATTATATATATTATATTATATTATATTATATAATCTTATATAATATAAGATAATATAATATAATTTGATATAATAGATTATATTATACTATATTATACAAAATTGGTATAAATTAGTTTCATATTGTGTATTTTTCATGGGTGTATCGTATGAATGTACTCAAACATGATTGAACATATCATCATGCATTTCACGACCTCCGACCTGGATTGTCGTCCTCAACTATTCCCTTTTTTCCCTACCTGAAACAAGCCCTTAAAATAACCAGGACCAGCACCCAGTCGGATGAGTGTTTCAGCCGGTTTCAGCTAGGACAATGACAAATGACGGGCAACCGATTTTCACAATTTGGGGTATCAGTGATTGTTAATGTTCATTCTTACTTGCCCGTTCTTGAAAGTGGCCCTAGGACTATATAGTCCCCAAATTCAAAAAAAAAATGCAGGCCCCAAATAGAAGGCTCCCAACTCAGTGTGATTCCCAAGCAAACAAACCATGAAACAATGGATCTGGGGGTCCTCTACTGCGACATCTCGGACCCATCACCAACAAGCCTGGTGTCGCCGCGAGGTTCGAAGATTGGACCTTGAAGCCAAACATGAGTACCATGGTACCAGAGGTGCATGTCAGTGGTGTGTGGGTTTCTGTGCCATGGGTACCTGATGCCAAATGTTCGTACTTTGTCACAAGATTAGAGTATACAAGTTGTAGTTATAAGTTATATTAAACAATTGCCATGACGTGACGTGTGTGAAATGAGCTTCCTTTTCCATATTATAGAAGTTAGATACAAATAGCAAATATGGAAATTTCATGAAATCTTTGTAATGGACTCAACTTTGACCCAACTGCCACAATGCTCGGGTCGCTGGCATGGCATCTGCTGCAATCGAAAAAATGTGTGGCGGAAGAGCCTCACTCAGAACTTGGATTGGGAGATCTTAGGACGTCACTCTGCTCACTCTGCTGTTGATTATTGATGAGTTATTGATGAGTTATTGATGAGCATAAATCCTCTATGAAACGCCCACTGAGGCATGGACCCGAACTTCAGATGCAAACCTGGCTTGGAGCGGCCCAGCTGGGTCGATATTCAATGGACGAGGCTCGGCCAAAAATACTGTTCCAACATGTTCCAACGGGCCATCTCTGGAGTCAACACAGAGGGGACAGAGCGACTAAAAGACCAAAGCAATCCGAAGCATACAAAAGCCACGAAACGGCATTTTTTGGAGGTCGTCGCGAATAAACTGGGTACAAAACACGTTCAAACTGGGATGCCTTCGGGGTAGTACATACACGCTATATAGATCTAGCTAGAAACCCAGACCCCTTAGATCACCACCCAACTGTATCTCACCATGTCTGCTTAGTCCTGCCTGTATTGGTCCAACACTTGGGAGGAGTACAAGGGCAGCACCTGACATCTTAACAATTGGCACAATTGGAAGCGCTGATGGATTTCCGCACCTGGAAGGGGTTTACTGCCAAAAGAATGCGAGACACCCAGGTGTAGACCAACTGCTTGGAAAAACGCACCTCAGTGAGTCGCAGCGAGTCGCGGAGAGTCAGAAAACATGCGACCAACGCAATTTCTGCAGGGTCAAAGAAAGCTGACTGTGATTGACTGTGTGGATGGGTACAAAACATGCGAAACATGGTACAACGGGGGTACAACCCTTCTGCTGTTGCGCTTGAGTCAGCTGGATGTGGTTCTAGTCTACTTCGCACCTAAGGCAGCAACTCGAATCGTATGCAGCAATGCAGCTTTGGTCACTGTGTCGAGCAGGCAAACGTCCTCCTCACCCACCACCTGCACACAATGGTTTGAGGTTCACTGGATCCTCAATAGGCCATGATTAGGCCAGGCTATCTGAGATAAACTGTTTTGATCTCCCACAACTTCCACTAGTTCTTAAAGTATGCAGTCGGCAGCCACCGCCTGCTGCTGGTGAACTTCTTCCAAATCATTGACGCCGACGGCCGGGATCTCCAGGGCCTGCCAAGTGTCTTGAGTGAAATGCAATTGGGAAGCACTGAGGCCTTCACACATCTCATCTGTTCAGATTTGGAAGGAGCAGAAAAACTGCGTGCACCGAAACCCATCAGAGGGTCTCTACAAGAACATCCTGTTTGTAGGTAATCCATCCCCGAATTTCTGGAGTATCGCAGATAGACATCAGCCAAGTGTAGGATGGACTGCGCTTGTAGCTGGCCTCTCCTTCTTCTGTCCCAAACCTAGTGCGGCGATTGGTACGGCAAACATCACCAGGGGGACCCAGGGCAACGGACTTAGCTGGCAGTCAGCCCCCAAGAAAGGGGAATAAACAGTAAAAGTGAAGGAGACATAAGATAACAAACAATTTTGACAATATGCTTTATTCATCTTTATGCTACAAGCAGAAAAATGACGATACAAAACTATACAAAACTAATATAGTAGTACAAACAACACAAAGAAGAAGAGATGGAAAATCCTCCAACTTGGAAGCCCGCTTTGATCTTTGGATTTGCGAATTCCTTATCCTGAAGAGATCCATCAGCCGGAGAATGACTGAGCCCCTTGCGTGGCAATGCCATCGATGCTATCATGCAACCAACATGGAGCCCAAACCTGGCTGTCCATGTGATCTATGAGACAGGTGTTAGTACCTTTTGTTGGAAAAAAGGATGGGGCCGACTTACCGCAACGATTGCGCATGACTGTCTATCTCTCCAATATATTCTTACAAGAAACAACTTCAACCAGGGCAGTGCACGACTGCCATCTTGGCGTGCAAGACGATGCAGCAAAGTGTTGACATGCGCATATTTTGACAGCGTTTGCCACTGGCGACATCGTTGCAGCGCGGTCATGGGAATGACGCCCTTGCAGGCTGTCTGCTCGGTATTAAAAAACTGCTTCAAGGACCTTTGCCTTTTCCACAGCGCAGAAGTCAATCATTGTTCAAAGAAGCGGTCAATCTCCAGCTCTAGCAGCCGCGCAGTTTCAACACCAAGTGAACTGTGCTCAAATCTGTAATATTGTAATCCTGGAGGGAGCGGGCATCTTCCATGTGCCGCCCTGCAAAGATGAGTGCTTGCTGGTCAGGAGGTGCTCCATCTGCATCACATATCATTCCCTTCAGGCCGGATCCATCCTTACACAGCTCTTGGTCCCTTTCCCAGAGCGCTGGCATAGGCCAGAATCGACTGGGTGGCCCTTTTCCAAATAGTTTTGAGTACTTCTTGAACGTCAGCGAATATCGTTCTGGTTCTGGTCGTCAGATCTTGGATCGTGGCATATCATTTCATTCACCAGGCGCATGCAAAGCTAGCATGCCATACCTGATCAACATACCAACTGGGCGATAGCAGGGCTCCACAGCTTGCAGCTTTTGTCCTGACGCGCTTGGTAGGAGGTTCTGCAGCCAGCCTTGGCGCTGCAGTGTCGCCATTCAATGCTTTCAAAATGAAGAAGCGACTGGCTTCAATCAGCAGCTCATCCAAGGATGCGTTGGAGTCGATGTGGACCGAGTCAGCTTTTTGGTAGCAGCTGATCTCGCCAGTTTTAATCACTTTCTTCTCTAAATACTCCCTGACCGCTAGACCATCTGGGCTCTGCCAAAACCGAGACATTTCCTCGGCCGCAGCTTTGACCAACACTGAAGCTGCTTCGCCTTGAATCTTTGCAACTGTGATCCCTTTACCTCCACAGAGAGTGAAGAGTGGGATGGAAGGAACTGGGCCTACCTTTGTTGTTGGCTCAACATTCAAAGTAATAGTTTTGCCTGTCAATGTCTTCGCGAATATCCGCATGAGCTGACCTGCGCCAGAACTGCTGCTGGCAGTGGCACAAGGTGCTAATCAAGCCATGTAGAGCTACTGCGGGCAGAACAAATTTGAGATTGAGATCCATTAATGTTCATGACATGTTAATCCTGGAATGACCAGGATGGCAGCCTTGAATTTGTTGTTTGCATGGTGTTTCCCGGCTCAAAGAGCACAGTATGCTGCCTATGAGCCAGCCGGCCACATCAGCACAGAGAAATTTCATGGAAATTCCAAAATAAAGCAAAAACTATATCATGACTGAACAATCCTGAATGACCCTCCCTGATTCGTACATTGGAGACGACAACGAAGTCAAACCACGGAAGCGTCATTGACTCATGCTGCACAAATAGTTCTATGATGTTCCATTCGCTGTGACAGGGTTTATCAATGGCGACAAGTACTTGGGGTGATAACAGTGATAACCCAATGATATCCAATGATCTCAAATACAAGCAGCGCCAGCCCTTGGATCCCTTGGCCAAATGTCAGGAGATCGTTACAGATTGCCATGATTCCCCCAACCTGGTCTGGATGTGGCACCCAAAGGCGTCGCATGTACACCGCCTGGCCGGGCAGCTGTGTCAGGCTGTGTCAGGCTGTGTCAGGCTGTGTCAGGCTGTGTCAGGCTGTGTCAGGCTGTGTCAGGCTGTGTCTTTCTCCCACTGTGTAGCTCACAACTGGCTGACGGCTGCGATCTTGGGAGTGTCATGGGTAAAAATATGTAAAAATCGAGGTGTCTATCTGCCAACATCAACAACCTCAACAACCTCAACAAGTTTGACATATTGAATATTATTGAATGTTGCAAGAACTGGGCGCCTCACACATTCATACCCATTTGGGATCCAAATTGCACAACCAACAGTACTTCCGCTTTCTTGTATCCTTTTACTTTTACACATTCACTAGATTTCACGAGTCTGTGTTTTTTCAATGCCCGGGTACTGCTGGCCAATAACAAGCTTTAAGGAAATAATTAGGAAACTCCCTCGATCCGATTTGAGGCTCAGACTGCCCCACATGGATCAGCCGGCACTACCCGGGTTCGGTCGTATACTTCCCATGGGCCCGAGCTACGTCATCGAAGACTTGTCACAGGTGGTGGTTCTGAGGATAATTTCAAGAACAGCCGTTTCACATGCTCCCAGATTGATGCTCAAGGAGGTTGAGGTCTTGTGTAAATTGAGATCAAAACTGAATGCACAACGCGCGGTATGTTGGGTCACATGACTTGGTGATGGCTGCTTGGTATGCCCCCTGCATGTTGCCGCAGGGGAGTTGGGAGCTTGGATTGTTGAATGCTCGGCAGGTTTCAGGGTGACAAGGGGTTGGTGGGCCCAGCTGATATCATTTGTGACTTGTGTTTCAAATTTCTCTGAAAGCCGAATGACTGCAGTCGCAAACATGATCTTGATCAACGAGAGTGTGCTCTTTCCTGCATCTAAGCTGCTCGAGATCATGGCTGAGCCAATGTCCTGGATTCCCTGGATGTTCAGCCGTGATGCTTCAACGCTTTTGATTTCGGGTGAGCTTCAACGCTTCGGTGCAAGTCCCGAGCATGGGCTCTGTGGCTGATGCAGGAG
This sequence comes from Cladocopium goreaui, assembly GCA_947184155.2. Taxonomy (NCBI): domain Eukaryota; class Dinophyceae; order Suessiales; family Symbiodiniaceae; genus Cladocopium; species Cladocopium goreaui. Next base: position 75,670 of record CAMXCT020002364.1, read on the forward strand.
GTACAACATGATACAATCTGGACATGGAAATCTATGGAAGTCTAATATCCAACAGTGAAATAAACAAAATAAACATGTACGAGTAGATCATGTAGCCGATGTCAACCATCTCGATTCTGCTGAACCTAAATCCCATGCTGAACCTAAATCTTGCCTATCTTGCCTTCAGCTGCCTTCTCGGGGACGATTTCTGCGGAAACAGTGCTATGTGCTATTGCTATTCACAAAAAATAGTGCTGAGACAAGCAGCAAGCAGTGCATTTCAATCATTTCAGCACTTAAATGTGCCGGGGCTTGAACATCAGCTCGAAATTGGTGTCTTTAGAATGGAAGCATGCCCAACAATTCATGACGATGGATTCCACTCCTAAATGATATTTCGTGACAGAGTATCCACGTGATCCACGTGCCATTTCGATTTGATGACTCTGCTTGTCTCATCCAGGCGAAATTAAGCTCACGAAAAGGCCCAGGAGCACAGGACCGACCGTGCTCTCGAGCGTTAAAAGAATGGAGCATCGCTCCACTTCGAGTGATGTGGTGCGTATCACCTCCAAGTCTAAGAATCTACGCCGTAGAACTTAGAACCAGCACAAACAAATTGCAGAACAGCAAGATTTGGTAGAGAGATGGTATCAATAGGCAGGATTATATACTATTATAGGTTTAATAGATGGGAATTACTAGATGAGATCAATATATTAAATTCATGGATAGATAGATCGATATATCGATAGCCATGTTACACATATTATACATTCAATACATAGATATGATACAATACAAACACACACGCAATCACGTTATTATTAATTCAAATGAAGTATATAAAACATGATTACAGCCCTTTATAATATACGACTATAAAATACGATATATCATGATATATATATATAATACTAATAATAAGTAATAATAATATCAAATAGTATCTTATAACTTATAACATTAGATAATAGAGTATGTATTATTTCGCATGTTGCTCTAATATGTTGGGCTTTGTGTCGCCTTGACTTTGGGATTCGTGTCACCATGTGTCACCTTAACTCCCGGACTTAAGGTGACACAAATTGGCTCATTTTGGGGTCATGTTGCCTTCATTTTAGAACCCTCCCAGATCCCCCACCAAACGGTGACCGAGGTAAAAGTTAAGGTGACACAGAGGGAGAAGTAGGCTGTAAAGAGACCTCCAAAACGTGGTAGAGCTACATCCTATAAGATATATTATATATATACGTATATTTATATGTTTATTTATATTTTATATCCATATCTATATCTATATTTATATTCATATAATATTAATAGAGTATATCAAATAGATCTTTCTAAATTTATTGTACGTACATTTATTGTACTGCATCTTGGTCCGCTGAAATGCACTGAGCACAAGCTGACAGTTAACACCACACAGGCTGGATCAGCTGCACCTCAGCTGCACCTGGAAACAGGGATCGAACTGCACATGGAGCAGTGGGAATTCGGCTCGGCCGGTGACTGGCAAGGAACGTTGACAGACATTGACAGACATTGACAAGATTTACGAATGAATGACTCTGAACTGAAACTCGAACCTTTTAGGACAGATTAGTGAAGAATGATCAAGAATGTGCTCTGTTTGAGCGGGTCTAGTCAGTCTAGTCTCAACCGTCCGCTCTTGCAAATCTTTTCAAAGAGCATCGTTGTGTTGTCATACAATGAATGGAGCAGTTCCTTCGGCAGGGCCATTCGGCCAATGCCCATTCAACAAGGTCTGTCTCTACGGATGGACCAACAAAAAGCGTGAGACTTTGATACATCTAGCGATCCATGCGCCACCATGGTGGCAACCCAGATCTATGAGCCTCTCACATTGGCAAAGCCACAGTCACAGCTTCAGCTGCTGGCGCGGCCTCGGCTGCCGGCTCTGCAGGCTCAGCTGCAGGGGCCTCAGCTGCCTCGGTTGCTTCGGCCGCTGCCTCTGTCGGCACCTCCGCAGCCGCCTCGGCTGCTGGCACCTCGGCGGCAGCTGCCTCGGCCGCCGGCGCCTCGGCGGCAGCTGCCTCGGCCGCCGGCGCTTCAGCAGGAGTCTGAGTCTCAGCGGGTGTTTCTGCTGGTTGCGTATCAGCAGGTGCTGCAGCTGCTGCCTTTGCATCTGCGGGAGCCGTTGCTGGGGTCACAGACTGGAGGTATGCTTTGCATTCTTTCCAGTCATCGCCACAACGTTCGTAAGGGTTACGACCCGAGCCGTCCTTCCGGGTTGGATCGTCACCTTTTTCAATGAGAAATTTGCAAATGTCTGTCTTCCCAGCCCTTGCTGCCTCATGCAATGGAGTGTTCTGTGTCTTTGTTGATTGATTGTCGACCTTGGCCCCGTACTCCACCAGGATTTTGCACACCTCGAGTTGATTCCACGCTGCATAGAACAGCGGCGTCTGCCTCAGCTCATCGTAGATGTCAGCATGTGCTTTGGCTTCCAGCAAGACTTTCAGCGTGTCAACATGGCCTTTCTCAGCGGCGAAGTACACTGCAGTGAGGTTCTTTTTGTTGAGAAAGTCCACATCTGCCTTGTGCTCAATCAGAAGGGAACAGGCCTCTGTTTCGCCCTTCATTGCAGCACAAATCAAACCAGTGTTGTCCCACTCGTCCTTGGCATTGGGATCGGCACCGGCTTCCAAACTTTCCTTCATCTCCTTCACAACACCCCTGCGGGATGCACTCACCAACTTTGAATTGGCGCTAGCTCCGCAACCCATTCTGACTGGTGTCTGGTCACTGAGATTCGCTGAGTCAGGTCGCTGTGCACAAGATGCACCGGATTTGATCCAAAGTTGCTGCGTGCATTCAGCCAATTGTAGGACTTGCTGCATTTTGACTGTGCACACTTTCAGCATGCGACGCTGTATCAAGATCAACCAAACTCATGTCATCTATGGACATGGATGGTTTTTGGGACATGCTACCGGCCTAGCTGGAAGCTGCAGCTGCAGACCTTGAGAGCACTACGGTAGACTACTTGCAGGTGCCAAAAGATTCTGAGGTTTTCCAGACTCTCCAGAAGTGCCGTTTTTCATCCTTCTGTCTGTTCCGTCCATGTGCTTTCCAGGATCCTGCATTGCGAATCTTGCTAGTCACTCTAGTCATCTGCGTTTCAAGATCCACCGGGTTCCCTTGCTGAGGCAATGGTTTGGCCACTTCCTCTTGAAGTTTCTCCCACCTGGACCGGGGATGGCTGGTGCACCGTTACTCTCTGTGCTACCTTGGAATGTTGGGTGACAAGAAACTCCAGACATCTCCCCGCTATATTACCAGATTATCAACAGAAAACTCTCTCTACATCTCTCTACCATAAATTGGAAGGGGCTTGGCCATCTTGGCCCCAGCTCAGAGCCAATGATCTTGATAGGGGTTGAGTGGTCACTAGCTGGCCACTTTGCAAAACCAGCAGATTTTTGGATCCCAAAAACCTGCATCCATCTTTCCTAAGGGTTGGGACTTCGATCAGTCATGAAAGTTTGCTGCCGCTGCGGTTCCCTGTGCTCAGAGCAAGGCCACTCATCTTCATCCTCAATAAACACCTGAGATTATCTTGGACTCACTTTGATCTTAAGAAGCTTTGACACATATCACAGTGGTTCCACCGTCTTGGGCTCTTCAAGATTCAATTTTGAACATGCATGCTGCGAAGTGTTTGGCATTGCGCAGATTCCTGTAGTTTCGATCCTAGGCACATCCCCACGCTTGCGAGCAAGTTCCTTTTGCCGTTTGATCTTCTTCAGTTCCTGGCTTGCCCGACCAACATGATGCAGAGCTATGAGTCCAAAGGGGACCTTGTTTAGTCAACAAAATGTCTTTATCTTTGTGTGCAAAGGACCGAAGGGCACACAATGTCTCATCAATTGCTTGATATTCTGTGACAGTGATATTATTATTATTATTATTTTATTATTATTAGTAGTAGTAGTATTATTATTATTATGATTATGATTATGATTATTATTATTATTATATTATATATATATATTATTTATTTATGGTATGATCATTCTTCTGGTGCTCGCAAAGCTGCACAAAGCCATCGGATCATCGCCTTCTCCGTGTGGTTCTGCTTTTTCTTGATCTTGTGGACATTCCCAAATTCGTCGGTGTACCTGCGCAGTCTATCTATTGGTGCCACCGACCCAGTGGCTCAGGCAATCGGGTCAGCTCTCTCAGATGCCTGTACAACCTCAACCACAATACCACAATGTCCCACAGAGTGAGATGCCGAGGCAGGTATTTTTTTCAAATGGAGGTTTTCTAAAATTGGGGATACCCCAAAACCATGGGTTTCAAATTTGATACTAAAATAGCTTACATATCGGGGTTGATATTTGGGGGGGACTGTTGGGTCCAGATTTTGTAGCTGTAAACTTGCTCTGCCCAATCCCAATCACTACGTTATCATTTCCAGCCCCAAAAAAAAATCACTACAAAAGTGCAACCCCAGCCTGGATAAAAGCTCACTACAAAATCCAAAGGATCTGACAAGAGGTCTTCAAGAGACCCTTCAAAAATCACGTAGATGTTTATAGTGACTTTTAAGTAGATCCCACTGAAGTCTTCAAGATCAGTGGCATCTCAAAAAGATCCCCCAAGAAACACTACAAAGTTCTTCAGGGGTCAAGCCCAGCTGATTTCAGAACATTGATCTTGGAACCCCACAAATTCACTACAAAGTACTTTTAGGTCAAATCTGAGTGAACTCAGAAATCCATTTTCGGTTGACTATTATCTCGCATACTTAAGCACTACAAACTTCTATGACCAAGCCATGCTTGAATCTAGAAACGTATATGACATAGGGTTACTACAAAATGCAAGGACACATGGCCCTAGGGGGACTGTAAAAACCACTGGAAAACCTATTTTACATAGGACCCAAGTCCACTACTTTTGTAGTGGAAATTCCAACGAGGATGCTTACATAATTTTGGATGATTTGGGGTACCCCCATTTTAGGAAACCAAAGACCCCTCTCAGAGGAGCACTCGTCTGCCATTGCCTTCCCCTCCAACCTGAGAGCCACAGCTGAGTATTTTTTCGCGGCTTCGGCATTGGCCACTCGGGAACCAAACACCCAAGCTGCATCAAGCTACCATCTGCCTTTCTTGGTACAAGTAGGTCCGGATAAAATTTTGTCTGGCAAATCTCAGATCCTCCGCCCCAGTTATAAAAATGTTTAAAGCATAATTAAAACTTAAAACAATATAGAAGAAATTAAAAGAATATCTTCCAAAATCTTCCACCGACGCTGACAAACCTCTGTGGGCTTTGGATGGTTTTGGATGGTTTTGGATGGTTTTCTTACCTCCAGGGGCCCCCACGCCACATCAGCTTTGCTGACTTCACCTTCTCGATTCAAGCGACCTGCCTCTTGGTACGAAGCTTGGGTCCGGCATTGCTGTTTGCAGAATCCCAAGCAACCAGGGATCAAAATTGGATGCCCAATACTTGGATTGTTTACTTCTGAAATTGACCAAACTCCGCAGTTCCCAGGACCCCAATTTTGGGGATGTAGTGATTAGATGAGTTGGAGATAACTCATGACTCATCACCGACGCACACAGACTTCATCACATCTGATCTGAGCTGGTGACATTCATGACCCATCGTTCATCGCAAACTGCGTGGCAAAACCTCAGTCCCACTCGTCTGGCCGGGACTCACTGCAATCACTCCACTGAGGTGAAAGCTCTCGGTTGTGCGAAATGACGATGACCTTGGCAATGGCCACATACAGCACCAGTCCAACCAAGGGGGCTCAAAAAATCAAAGAATTTTATAGATCCTTGGTTTTGTTTCGAATGTTGTTCTGCGCCATTTCAACTCCAATTTCCATCCATCGGGGAATAAAACCTTTGACAACCTCTACAGTGTGCTTAGGCCAACACCTTCCAAGCTTCAGAATGCGCTTGGGTCATCCGTGATATCACATGGGTTGCCATTCCAAAGATTTGGAAACCCTAAAACAACCCCTAAGCGCCCTCTAAAACATTGTTGAGTTTCTAACCAAATGAAGCCATCAAGTTTGGATGTGACCAATTTTGGGAAACCACCTGAAATGCTGCACCCCGAACCAAGTTGGAGACTCCACCTCCAAATTCTTTGAGGCCTTCCAGCAAGCGATCGCATGAGAAGTGGCTCAAACCATCAGCAACATTTCCAGATTCTAGGTATACGGTATTTCTATGTATTTCTAAGGTATATAGGAACTGGAAACCATGAGTGGTGGGATGTCGTAAAATTGGAGATCTTGCCAAACCAGTGATTGTAAACCTCAACGTTGGAAAACACTGACTAAAGGTGGCATCCAAAAGTGCCGACCCTCATCCAAAATTGTTGGAATTGTGGAACCAGCACATGTCAGTTTGGTGTCATTCCCATGGGCCCTGCATGGGCCCTTGATGGCCCTAGACTATGGGCCATTGGGCCATTGGCCCATTGGGCCGTTGGGCCATCGGGCCATCGCACCTGCTGCCAGAGCTCCTAAAGAGTCTCGATCCAAATAGTTGGTCGGCCTGAGGATTGATGTAGTCACTGTAGTCCATGCTGAGGAAATGCTGAGGATATGCTTCACCAATTTGTTTGGTATGACTCGGTATGACCATGTTTTTGAAATGAAGCATTCAACGGAAGATGGGGTGACAAGACTTGACAAAGAAAGCATGTTCCAGCTACACTGACAGGAAGATGGACCATGATGGACCATGATGGACCATGATGGACCATGATGGCCATGATGGCCATGATGGTGACTGGGTCCATTCAGAGTTGATTGATAGCACACTGAAGCAGTTCTGTGGCCACAGCTCGTCTAGAATCAGAATGTGTGGAGACAACCTTGGGGCAGCACGGGCAGTCTGCCTGCATCGGTCTGCACAAAGGAAAAATGTTTTTGGGGGTCATGAAATTTTGAGGCACGCACACAAACACAAGTCCTACTTAGCTGGTTTCAGTCAAATTAAAATCTTTCAACAAGTTTATCGAGTCATAAAAGTATCAATTTGATGGAAAAGGATGTCGTCACAGGCAACAGGGAAAAGGCAAACCTTAATAGCAGGCTAATATTTTTTCATGCTCTGAGGGGGTAGTTCTGACGGGTGTAGTTCGGACTTCTACGATAAAAACTAATCCAATACTAATCCACATAATCAAGACATACAAGGTCAATGAACTTGGCGGCTTCAGCCCAATCTGCGGGTCCCAACCACATTGCCGCACCAAGAACCACTTTGACCTTCTGCCCACCAGACAGGATTCCAATCCTGACAGAGCATTCCAACCGGATTCAAATGTGGGGCCACCAGGAACATCCCTAAAATTGGCCAAGGGCTGTTTTTTGGGAGTATATAGTTCAATATCTAGCATGAACTAGGGATTGGGTGGGACAAGCCGTTCTTTTTCTCTCGAAGCGATAGTCATGCCTGGCAGTGTTACCCAGCATCTGTCTGGCAGCAAAACTGTCTTTTTGCCAAACCGCCATGTGGCATCGATGAAAACCCCAGCTCCCGACAATTGCGAGGCAAATCCAAATGACATCAAATGACGTTGTGTCTTGTTCAAAGCCTCTCAACACTTCTGAATCTCTGTTATCTCTGTTCATGATGGCCAACTATAGTCTTCAGGATTCTCCATGGCAAAAATGAACTCGATTTGCTGGGTGTGATAAACCTCAACTGACCCGCAGGGTAGCGCATCCAAGCCTGTGTATGCAGCCGAATAAACCTTAATGGGTCCCAGCATGAAGCTAAGTGAACTTCGCAAGGGGAAGAAGGTGTGCTTGGCTCTGGCGGCCTTGATCTCGCGCACTGACATTGTTAGTCCACTTTCCGAAATCTTTTTGAGGATGCCCTCCACTTCAGATGCTCGGCTGGCAGGGAGTAATAATCCAACCATCGATCGAAGCTTGGCAGCTTCCACGTGTTGTGGACTATCCATTGGCATCATGGCCATGTTGTGCAGACCCAATGTCGGTTGCAGGGGAATGAGTTTTGCGAAGATGCTGCCCGTATCTTTGTAGGGCCCTACGTGTTTGATGAAGAGAAAGATCGACGGCTCCGTCCTGGTCTCGGTGAATTTGATGCTTCGGAATGCGCCCAAGTACCAGGGGATACCGACCAAAGCCCCAGCACAGGCTGCACCGGCCACCATAAGAAGCACCATGGCTTAGGCTGAGATATAGCTTTGGGTTGATCAGAACCAAACCATTCAGCCCTGTCATGAGCAAACATAAAGAAATCTGCCTGTTTTGGTGTTCGGGAGTTCAGCAGTACCCTATCACCATGAGTTGCATTCAGTTTGATCTTAAAAGCTTCAGGTGCAAGGTCAGCGACTTGATGTTGCCTTCAGATCAATGGAGACCCAAAGGCATGACATGGCGTGACCATGTAGCCACCTTCAGTCACCGCCACCAGGCCTGGTGTGAGATGCCAGGTTGGAATCCAATCCAAAGCCCGCCAAGTGCTCTTCCACCTGCCAGGAATCCACCACTGGGCTGAAAAAAAGTATATATATGTATATTATAATGGCAAAACGCAGTGCCTAAGGATGGCGGCCATGCCAATATGTAAACAGTGCTTGCTTACCAGCTCCAGTGAAAAACATCAAATGGAAGAAGTTGATGGAACTTCTGGGACAATCCAGTATGAAGATGGATGAAGGGCGATGCCGAGGTTTTGCAATGCAAATTCCTGCATGTAACATAGGATTCATTGGGTGCCGCAAATCAAATGCATCCTTAGCTTCGTTGCATCATCGTACTTTCCCTTGATGGCCAAATGCTCTTGACTTGCAGCTTGCCATCTGTGGAATTTCAAGGGCGCGTTTCAAACAGAGGGACCCACCAAACTCACAGCATTTCAGCATAGGAATTCATTCAAGTCGACAGACTCGACTGGAAGCCTCCCAGCCCCAGCGACCTGCGGCTGTGTCAAAGGTCGCGCCACAAGTCCATGGGCTGCAGCTTGCTTCTCATCCTGTTGCTGCAGTCTTCTAATGGTTCTGGCAAGACATGGATCTGCAAGCAAATTTCTGCTATCTTCTCGTCATTTCTAGTGTTGCTGGCTATAAGATTGAGAATTTAGCAGATTGATACAATTTACTGACAAATTTACTATATACATCATCATAATCCACCACAACTGTTTCAAGTTTCAACCCTACTATAACAGTTCCCTTGCTCTCTGAGTGCAACGTCCTCCCGCTGTATCATTCGCAAATGGCCCATCTCGACAAGTATCTCTCGAGGCACCTCAGCGATCTCAGAGCAAATTCGAAATCGAAAGGCCATGCTACTGGCATTCTGCCATTAGGTGGGAGGGGTAACCACTCCCCCAACGTACGGAATGCGCCTGTGTAGGCCCAACTTAGGAAGGGGCCCACATTGCGCTTTCCAAACTGAAGTTGTGCCACTTTACCTGTGCTGGAATGCATGGGAATCAGGTATATACATGGCATACATTTCCTGCTGAGGTTTGAGACAAAGAATATTCAGTGGGACTATGTCACCCTCATCATATCATCACTTCTAATATTTCTAATACTTCTACAATCTGCCAGTGCAGAAATATGGATGGTGCTGACTTGCTGACTGAAATCTTGGAGCAAAGATCTCCGGTCCTAAAAATGACCTCTGACCTGGTAGTAGGGGTTAACAGCGGTTGGCAGCTAATGTTAGTGTCACAAGGATCGAATCTGTTAGAATCACACCGCTCCATAAACGGCCAAACAGTTGCCGTTGTAGTTCGCTAAGTTTATCGCGGAGTACTCGTACTTTTCATCGCCGGTGCCGGCTTTGGATTTGGACCTCAGAGGCTGTACGAAAACAGCCTGGTCATAGCAGTGTTCACAAACAATCGGACTTTCACAGCTTTCATGTTTATCAACCTAACGATATTTAACGATCTTGGAATCCTTACAGGATATTATAAGACTAAAATCACTCTGGTCAAATAAATATGGATCCCGGTATCCTTGCAATGCATCGCTCTGGGGATTATAACAAGCTCAAACTCTAATTTCTCTAATTTGAGGTCGAAGCTTCTTTCGGCTCAGAATTTGTTCGGCCGTCACTGCACAAGCCTCCTCCTGGTAAAAATGCGGTCTCTCTCACATTGAAGCAAGTTCAGCCCAGACCCAAAGATGCAGCTGATCTACTGCTAATCTAGCCCCAGGTTGCAGAGCAATCAACACAATCATGACATGGAATGACATGGAATGAATTGCCTAAACCTCAAAGGACATTTCCACATCCTGCAGTTGTTCCGGAGTCCTTCTCATTCGTACATTTGCACAGAACTCCAGCTTGATTGAGCCTCAACAATGACAACAGCTGCCTTCTGCACAAGTTCATTCCCATGTTTATCAGTAATACTGTTTTAAGTCAGAAAGCTTATGGTTGGACAACGCTATTCACATTTAAATGGATGCACCAGTGATGATATTGCTGATGATCTGCTGATGCAAATCCGCAAAAGCGGATCTATGGGCCACTTCCAATTGGATTACACTGATTGCACTGAGGTCCGCGGCCAGTACTTTCTCTTTTCCACTTTGACTTCCTGGCACAGCTTGAGTGCTGAGACAATTTATCGAAACAGGTTTTGTAAGGTGAAGAAACTATGCCTACAACATTGCAGAATCAATTTATGGACCGCTGTATTTCCTTACATATTCCATGTTACTACATCTGCAGCATCTTCCCATCTGCAAGCTCACATTGTGAAGGATCACTAGATGGTGAGATCACATTGTGATGCCTTTATTCTTGGCAGTTCTGCGGAATTCCTCGCGCTGCTGCTCCTCAGCCCGATGATTCAACGCTTCGCAGTCTTCCCCACCAGCAAAGCGCCACAACAAGTACCTTGGCTGAGCTGGTCACGGGGTGCAGGGCCACCGAAGGGACCACTTAGTTCTGCAAAGGGGTCACCCAGGATCCCTTGAGATTTCATTTGGTCCCAAATCAGCAACGGCTCTTAGAATGCGACTGGGTTGGCGTCTTGTCCAAGTGCTGTTCCTGGACTCCGCAAAGCTGTTTCAGTGGACTTTTGAATCAACTCCTGGTAAAGTAGTCAACCGAATTATCAACCAAATTGTCAACTGAATTGTCAACCGACTTGTCAACCTAATCAACTTGACTTGGGAACAAACCAAAGGGATCCAAAGGAATACATCGTCCAGGTCCTGTTAGGTAATAGAGCACTGGAGGGCATTAGCAAAGTTTCAGTGAGTCTGAGCTCGACACTACATGATGAAATGCATGTTGCGCAACGTAGGAAATGCGAACCTCAGAAGCACACATTGATGCACGCTGATGGGCGCTGATCGGCTGTAACCATGAAGGCAACAATCATCTGTCCGCAGGTCATTCAAACCCACATCTGATCATGGCTTTGGCGAACACTTGCTGGTGCATTCCAAAAGACAGATCCCCCACTTCATCCTTGATCATCCTAGCTTCAACAGCCGTTGTCCAATTTCTGGAGCGGGTGGAAATAATGAGGCCCTGACATTTGGATGCTTCCAAACAATCGATTTGCCAGTGATAGGCAGCTCGCCGACCAAGGCCTAACCGAAGGTGCAAAATGTCCCACTGGAGTCACTAGAGTCGCCAGTGATTGCTTTGAGATGCCACCCCAATCACGCAGGCAAACAATCTGGTCGAACTGAGTATGAAAGCATATTACAAAGGTCAAAATTTGGTACTGTACCCCCAAAAAACTGGCATAGTGTACTACTAAAAATGACATGTTTCCACAGCACTGCGGTTCCCAGCGACTTAAATGTTGACAGATGGCAAGTGCAGCCTGCCTTGATCATGGTGGACTTGCCAGCACCGTTGGGACCTATCACCGCCACGCGGCCTTGGCATGGCATGCTGCATGGCCATTGAGTACATGAAGAGCTCTTCATATCCTTCACACCGATTCATAGCTTTTGATTCAATCCCATTCATACCTTTTGTCGCAAAAACATCTGTAATTGCGGAACGACCCTCAGCATTCCCAAAGCTAGATCCAAGTAGAAACTGTCGAGCCAGGTGATCAATACCCCAAAAGCTTCCACCAGTAAATCAATAAATACACGAAAAAACACTGGCCATGGAGATAGGACCCCTGAATGTACCAAAATATTATAGAAGGGAAAAAGGATGAAAAAGGTAATGACCAAGTATAAAATACATAAAATATCATAAAATGGTATAAAAAGGTGACAAAGCCCAGGATTGCTCACTACTCGCTGCTTGGGTGGGTCATCTAAACGCCCACATCCAAATGAATTGACTTGCAGGTGGCTCAGAAGCGACACCTCGATACTCACATTGTAGAGAGTCGGCCTTGGTACACGGGATGTGGTGTCAATAGAGACAGCATGTGCTTTGAAAAAGGCCTCAAAGCGCGCGTCGATTTTGAATGAATCATTGGTCTTATAGAGATTTGTAGGGTTACACATGAAAAGCTTCCAACCAACAGACTATTCTCCACTTTTTGGGATTGTACAAAATTAAACATGCTAGTAGCAGAAACAGTGGGATTGGCAAAAGTTAAAACACTCGCAGCACAATCAGGATCGGCACCAGGTCTTCACACACCCTTGCATTCCTGCAAACTCTTGTAGACTCTTGTCATATCTGTTCATCGTTTTGAAGTTTAAGGACAGGACGCCTGGTTGCCGGGATATGTGTAGGTGACCTCGACAGGAACACCGTAAAACCATGTAAAACCCGTAAATTTATGCAACTTTCATCACCAACATTTGATTGAAATGCATCACTTCTGATTTGCATGAAATCAGCCCAGTATAGCCCAGTGGCATTCTGCATCTTCAAGAGCTTCTTTCCCTTGGACTTCACGCCCTGATGAGAAGGCACAGTGATGCCATGTCATCGCCATGAAACATCTGCAACGGGCCAACGGGTGCTCCATGGTGCGCCTCCAGCATGCCTGGCTCTGGCAAAACAAAGCGCTGTTTTTCGCTGGTGAGGCTGAGATAGGACCTCAAATTCGTGAGAACTCTGTGCTGAGAAGTGCTCACCTCACGATGCAGCCAGTACAGCCAGTACATTCTCCTGGGCCCTACATAGACTAAGAGGCATGCGCATGGGAGTCTATGTAATCAATTGACATACCCAACGATTATATAATTAGATAGGTGCGTTGAAGCGGTCAAGTTCTATTCACATGTTCGCTTGAAGTTCATAGGCTGCAACTAAGCCAATGTTGTACTTGGTTGCATCAACTGTAGGAAGCTTGCTCGTGACCCGGGTGAACCACTGAGCTGTTGACTTCGCCTCTGGACATCTGCGCACAAAATCCGTGATATTTCCCTTGTAGGTCTTCAGCCTCGCCATGCTCACGACGAGATCACGGGATGATTTGGATCCTGACTTCCGACATCCTTTGCCCTACTTGGATGGTCGCTCCAAGACCAGGTGATCCCGAAAATTGATGAAATAGATCCGGTCATTTGGAGTTACCTATCTTGAGTTTGCAGGTTACGGTTAGGCAATATTGAAAGCATGATGTTGTGTAATATGACATAAAGCAATTGCCACCAGCAAAGTGTAAATCTAGCCCCATCCCATCCCACCCCCCATTTTGACACAAACCAGCACAAACCCATTTCCTCCCACCTGAGGCCCTGAGGTCCGGACTTTCGTTGCTTGACATTGATGACATGGCTACAGACTTTGTCCAGGAAGGTGCTGTCATGGGAGACCACAATGGTCGTGACTGGTCTGGTTGCATCCTTGCCCAGGCTGAGCCTTGGGAAATGGCCAAAGGGAATCGAAGAAATATGAAGAAATGCTTAGTGATCAAAGAGGATCAAAGAGGATCAAATGCAGTAAACATGGAATTTTGAGGAATTTTGATCATGTCCTTATCATGATCCTCCTTGATCCTCCATTTCCTCGACTCTTACGATGGATCTCCAACCGATTCCATGGTCTATCCATGGTCTAGGAGAAAGGGAAGGTCCCCACGACGCAAACCAATGGCAAACCAATGATGACATTCATTTGGTCTAGGATCGAGCTTTGGCAAACATCATTTGTTCAACAGGACGACAGCTTGCCAAAGATTCGGACGGGTACCACAACAACCTTGATCCATATTCAACATCTTCAACAGTATTGCTTGCCTACCCTAAATTGTGAAGCAACGAGCCAAGGAGAAAAGGACATGAAAAAAGAAAGGCCCACCGCAGCTATCCAAGCAGCAAGTAATCGCCCAACCAGCTCACATTTGCAACATCCAGGTGTCCTGGAGTCTGCACAGCAAATTTGGATGTGGCAAGTCATACCGAGTCCCCAGAGCCCCACAGCGGATGTCATAAGCATCTTGACAAATCTTGAGGCACCTGTTGGTTCATCCAGCAGAAGGATGTCTGCACACATGAGCATGGCTCGCACCAGCCCGAGCCTCGAATATTCAATCATGTATTGATCACCGCATGAAGCAGTGCGGGTAACGTGAATTTAAAAAGATTGAACGAGAGCACGGAATCAGCCTCAATCGAGTCGCAATGTCTAGATATGTTGAATATAATCTTACTATATCTTAAAATCTTACTTAATTGTCTTCAGAATTCTTTGGATTTCTTCAGACTAATGCATCTCCAGCATGCTCCGCTTCTGAGAATCCGACTTCATTTTCCATCCTCCGGAGAGATGGCCGATCCTCGAAGTAACAAGTTGACAGTGTTGGGCCTGTTGGGCCTGTTGGGCCTGTTGGGCATTGAAAAGTTATGACACACGCCTAATGTACTGTATGTTGCGAATCTGAGGGTCAGCCAAACGTCTGAATCGCTGAGCATGTTCAAAATAGATCAAAATTCGGCTCCGCCGGCTCCCCACGAGTGGCTTGCCCTACGAGCGTCCCAGAGCGACTAGAGCTCTAAGGTGAGGCGCGCCCCCAACCGCCGACCCTCCGACGCCGGGCCCCGAAAACCACCAAAAATCCTTCAGGAGGGTGGGGGAGAGCTTTTTGGCCGGAATCCGGGTCGCTCATAAGCGTCTCCAAGAGCATTCCCCCCCCCCCGTTTTGAGGGTACCTAAAATCGAAAAAAAGTGCCGTTTTGACACCTTTTTCGGACGATTTTTCGCTTTTCGAAATGGACAAAATGCTGTAAATTACAGCATTTTTGCGTTTTGACGTCTTTCGCGGGAGCAATGAAAAAAAGCAGAAAATGCTGTAAATACCAATACTTTTTAAACCGGAGATGCACAAAACACCGCAAATACCAGTGTTTTTGAAAGCCAAGCAAAAAAACACTGTAAATTACAGCATTTTTGGCAAGTCGATCGCAAAAAATGCTGGTATTTACACTGTTTTTGCAATTTCAAGAAAACGTGGAAGGCACGAAACACTGTAAATAGCGGTGTTTTAGCCACTTTCGGACGCCGAAACGTTGGTATTTACACGTTTTTTTGCCCGTGACGGCGCCAAACCCCTGTAAATTACAGCATTTTTTGCACTTGTTGAACCGATGTTTTGCCTTGATGAACGCAAAAAACGCTGGTATTTCCGCGTTTTTCAAAAAATCGAAGGTCGTGACGTGAACGAAACCCTGTAAAAAAACAGTGTTTTAGCCACTTTCGGGGACTAAAACTGTGGTATTTACGCGGGTTCTTGCCATCTGACAGCGCAAGATGCTGTAAATTACAGCACTTTGTGCGCTGTTTATGTTCAATTTTTAAACACGCGATGCTTTCACATGTTCTTTGCATTATTTTGCACTCTTCCACAAGAAACAACGTTGCAGATTGAAACTGGACGACAGCGTGACCCGAAAGAAAGCTGGAGGGAGGAGACGCACAGAAGCTTTTACCCACACACACAGGGGCTTTTACACAGAGAAGTCTTTACAAAGGAGCTTTTTACATACAGAAGGTTTTACACAGAGAAGTCTTTACTCTAAGGTGCTTTTGCAGACCAACGTCTAGGAGCTTTTACTCACAGAAGTTTTTACACGAAGAAGTCTTTACACAGAGGACTTTTTACACACAGACGCGTTTGCACACAGAAGCTTTTACACAGAGAAGCCTTTACACAGAGGAGCGTTTACACACCAAAGCGTTTACACACAGCAAGCTTTTACACACGCAGGGGCTTTTACACAGAGAAGCCTTTACACAGAGTAGCTTTTTACACACAGAAGGTTTTCCACAGAGAAGTCTTTCCTCTGCGGAGCTTTTTCACACAAACGTCTTGGAGCTTTTACACACAAAAGCTGTTACACAAAGGAGTCTTTACACAGAGAGCTTTAACACACAGACGCGTTTACACACAGAAACTTTTACACAGAGAAGCCTTTACACAGAGAGTGTTTACACACGGAAGCTTTTACACACAGAGAAATCTTTACACAGACGGGCTTTCACACAAAGAAGCTTTCACACAAAGAAGTCTTTACACAGAGAATCTTACTTTTACACACAAAAGCTTTTACACAGAGAAGTCTTTGCACAGAGGCGCCTTTACACGAAGTAACAAGTTGAAATCGGCAGCAGTTCTTTAGGAAAAACCCTTCGCAGGAGCTTTCGGGAACTCACTTGCTCCCCAAAAAACGTCTATTCCAACAAATATGTTCCAAAAAACCTAAGGAATATACTTATTTCTGAAGCAGGTCCTCATTCAGTAACTTTCACGCCCTCACTGCGATGAAATGGAGGGCCGAGTGGTCCGGCGGAGCCGACGAGGGGCGTCAGCCCAAAAATAGCATAAAGTAGCCGTGTTCCAACTCAGAAAAACATTTTGAATGAATGAGTTTCTCTATTAGAATCCACCATGAAATGGTCCCTCTGCTGCAACTGAGGCGAGTGCTCGCTCTTCAGCTTCTGATCGTCAAAGCCAACGCTCCTTAAGGCTGCCACCACCTGACCGGTCACTTTGTCACTGGCATGGAACTCCCAGCTGCAAACTGCACAACGGTCGGCCCAATGGGCCAATGGGCCTTCTTCTTCCTGAGTTGCGTCAAAGCTGGGGAAGTGACCACACACCAATCTTGACTAAAAAAGGGGAAAATGATGGAAAATGTCCACAAGAATGCTTCTGGTTGGCAAATCCCAAACCAGTCCCCCTTCCAATTTTGCCAAGCATCGTGACTCCCATGGCTTTGATGGTTTCATCTGCAAAAATGTATTCCAACGGAGTCCACCTCAGGTTTTGAGTGGTCACAAGACCCTTTGATTTGGACCTGGTTTGTGGTCAAAACCAATGCATTTATTCTATTTTATGCTCTCTTCAACTTCATAATACTTCATAATACTTCATAATACTTCATAATACTTCATAATACTTCATAATACTTCATAATACTTTATATTTATCTTTATTTAGTCTTCATATCTTTGCAAAACCTCTGATGATTCTGTGCTTTCCACACGTGTCCAGAACCCCACCAAGGCGGCCACTCGCACTCCGGCTCTGTCTCGCCCACGCCGTGCTCCACGAAGGCCGTAACCAACTCGCTCTTGGGAGGGAACCCCTCCACCTGTATCAACACGGCTGGGATGTTTCGTGCAACTCCAGAACAGAAGTAAGAATAATTAGAATATGAAATAAGAAAATAAACATAAATAAATACAGAAATAAGTAAATTAATTGGTAAAGCAATAAATCAATAAATAAATATATATATATATACGTATATATATATATACATATATATATATACATATATATATATACATATATATATACACATACATATATATATATTATGGCTTCAACGATTGGAACACAAAAATCCATGGGCTTAGGTGAGCATGGTGAGCAGGGCATGACAGCACAAGCAGCAACCGGATGACCCAATGGGATCTAATGGAAATCTTTCATCATCTTTCAGCCTGTTCGTTGTTGATCGCTTTCAAAAGAGTACTCTTGCCGCAGTCGTTGGGACCTCAGGACCCCGGTCCAAACATTGAGGGCGTTGAGGGTGGATTTTTTTGCTGTCTTCCTCCGTTTGACAATTTGATGTGGACCATTTTGGGAAATCAGTTCCATCCCTTCCTTGAATGATTTTAGTGTGTCCTCCTCTACTGTACTTCTTTGCGCCATTGTCACAGGCGAATAAAACACAAAACGATTCAGTCTTGCTTCCATCCAGATTTGTGCAACCTCCTAGGCGTTCCACCACAAAGCCCATAGCATTTACCACGTTTGAGGTGTAGCCTGACATCAGCTGCTGTGGGATGCAATTGGGAAATGCATCTGACGTTGCAGTACATCCAAGATCATCCAACACATGCAATGCTGAAGCGGCTGAAGAACATTGAAGAACTATAGAGAACTGGCATTGCAAAGAACCTGTCCACATCTTTCCACTACGGAGCCTGGTGTTATTGAGCAACGTCAGGGCCTTGGTTTGATCAACATTGGGATTCCAGCTACTGTACACAGTGTGTCACAGTGCCACGGCAGTGCTTGAGGTGGAGACTCCGTAGCCAAGCGTGAAGACGCAATTGCAAAGGTCTTCACCTGAGATGATTTCAAGAAACCATATTTGTAACAGCTTGGCACCATGCACCACTCAAATTTCAAAGCAATGCATCTCTACCCTCTGAGATGATTCAGAAAAGCAAGTCACTAGCAGCTAGCATATTTTACAGATCACATTCTTTCCACCAGTGTGTGGAACCACAAATGAAACCCTTGGGGGGTAACCCAGCCCACCTTCTTCCTCCAAATCCTCAACGTCATCACCTTCAGCCGCATCATAGCAGCTCTCAAGCAGTTCTGGCCTCGTGGTGGACGCAGACGGGAGCGATTTTCGATATTCTCGATCAGCCAGGAAAAAACAGTTTGGCTCAGGTGATCATCGGATTCCAATCAGTGGATTAGAAATGGAAATGGTGGAATCATCGGCCAGGAATCACGGCATACGCAATGGTTGGATGGTGCTGGACGTTTTGTCTGATCTCATCACTCAATATCTCATCACCTTGCACCGAGGCCCCAGCACTAAGTCATCACAGTCTTCAACGGATAAGATCAAAGGCGAGAGATAGGGCCTTAAGTGGCAGGGAAGATTCTTGATGTGCACACCGGACACTTTATTGGATACCAATTTCATGTTGACTGACATCCTGACTCTCTCAAATAGTTTTCAATGGAATATACTTCAATATGTACTTAATGCATTTAGTCAGTCATGTAGTTGAGGAGCTTTGGATTAGGCTCTCAGTTTTGGACGCAATGCACTGCCACCATTCTGCCAATTCGAAACTTCTGCAGGCCTCATCAACACTATCTGAACTGACACATCTGATGTACCACAGGAACGACTTTCACAGACGCATTTCTGAGACAGGACTTCAGTGATCTTCACAGTCTACAACTGTTTTCTTTCTTGACAGTGGGAGAGACTAAACATGAAACAAGAGCTGACTCAGGACTTCCCCTTCACTGCACATATTGCTTCTGCCATCCAACTCTGCAATCGCATGCAATCACTTAAGACCTTGACGCTCATACAGGCACAGAGCGATGCAACGTAGTCGATGACTACTTCACTCACCTTAGATGCCGATGCCATGCATTGCCGGACCTGGATCGCCATTGGCGTGGCAACTCCCAGATCTATCAGCTCCAGGCCAGTTGTAGTTTTGCTGCTGGGATCTTCTCCTGTAGCAAATCCACAACCTTAGCGCCGAGCCAGGCTATCTGGAGCCACCACTATCAACGAAGCGAGCGCCGTGGTTCAAGGTGATTCAAAGATACCAGTTGTTGCCAAAGTTTGCCAAACTGTTGCAGCATGCTGCAGCAACAGGTTCCTGGCTGAAGCTTTGCTGATGAATCTCCTTCGATCTGCCTGAGAAGTGCACAGTGCGATCTGGGGATTTTCACTGCTTTGTTTTTGTAATTCACTATATACATCAATCATCATACATCTTCTCTGTTGACTCCGAGTTGATCTTGAATCACCAACTGACATTGCAGTGCACCACGATCTCTTGCTGGTCCCAAGGTTCAGGCCTTGTCCGCTGCTTGTAGGGTGGCAAAGCAGCGACTTGCAACACTTCTGACCTGTCGCAGCGTCAAATTAATGTATGAGATGCAATTCTAAGTTTAGACTTTAATCTGCAAGTTGGTGTGATTTTGTTCAAGATGGAAGGAGGTCGAGGTCCACCCGATGTCCACACAAGGTTCATACCCCATACACTTCACAGCAACTTTCCTAATCTTTCCCCACCTTCCTCCACAAGCACTGTAGAGTTTTTAGAGTTGCATGGAAATGGGAGAATTGGATCAATTCCAGTGACCTCCGGATCGGAAATGGTTTGGATCGATTTTTCCACCAAAGGGATGAGCCTTGGTGGGTCATCCAAATCAATGCAGCGCGAAACTCTTGAACAAAATATGGCACTGCCATTCTTCTATAAATTCCAGTGGAGTGGATGTGAATAGCAGGTATTCCATGCTCTTGTCCGCACTAGGCAGCTTCGCTCTTGGGACACCACGTGGGCAAAAAGGGCTGAATCTCTGTGACGTCTGGGACCAGTTTGCACATGTTGTCGGCGATCACCAATGCCCGTCGCTTCGTCCTATCGAAACCGGCAGTCAGAGCAGCAGCAAATACTGCAGGCGACCGGGGGCCCTCTGTTCTCATTGATTCATCCAAGCAAAAAAAACACCTTCACATGATATTTTCTGATGGGTTTTCTGAATCAAGAAAAAATAGTAACAGTGAATAAAGAGGTGCAGCAAGGGGATTGCTGATTTTGTCAGCACATCCCGAGTTGTTTTCAGAAGTCTGTGTCCCCACCAAATTAGAACCCGACATTTTGGGTGGATCGATGGCAGCTCCTCTCGTCTCTGTCTTTCAGTCCACGGAGGATCAGTGGCATGACCACAGCCAGGGCTGGTGTCTCAACCTTTGTCCAAGCAAGAGGAGCACGTGTAATTGATGGCAATGTGATTGATTGTGATTCTATGATGTCTCCTGTGAGATTGTGTAACAACGTCAAGGAAGTTTGCTGTAATTAGTTTCGTCTTTTTCTTGCCTCCTTGCACGTTTCCCCTAAGTCTCAGCCACACGATTCACACTGAAAACACTCAAGAGTGTTGCTTGTCATTCCCAAGTCTCATCCATGCGCAGTGCACACCACCAGAATTATCATCCCTTGAACCATCTCAGCAGCCAACCGACTGGACGAAAACGATCTCTGAGAGCTGGTTCACCTGCATGGCAGCCGCGTTTCCCAACATTGGGTGACACAGTACAGGTACAGTACGTGTTGGGTCGAGCCTTTGGGTTCACAAATTGTTCACCACTTTAGAATTATCTAAAATCCAAATCAAGCTGGAAGCACCATCAAACCACCTTCATAAAATTGGTGGCAGCTTTCATTCCAACTTGTGACAAGTGCCTGGGGGCCTAGGAATTATTTCCCTTCAATGGTGCAGGCTTTCAGGCTTTCCAGGACTGGGACTTCACAGTTCCCCTGGATGGTGGCAAGGCTGCGCGGCCATGTGCCACTGAGCTTTGGACCACTTTGGGGATGACTTCCTGGTCCATCATGGCCTCTGACCCATGCGGCAAACAACTGGAGCTTCGTCAATTTCGTTGACAGCTCTCTCCAAATAAATACCTTCTGAGGCATTTGAGGCCCAACGCTGATGAGATCAACCAGGTAGGGATCAAGGTCCTGGGTCAAGAAATTAAGTAACCGCACCAAAAAATGGAACCTTAAGATTGGCCGGCTTTGCTAAGCAAGTCTGTGCGAAAAGAAAAGCACGAAGTCTTCACATCATGCATTATCTTTCCTTCAAAGTAAGGACCTGTTGTGCAGTGGATGTGGCGTCATCTTTTCCATATTGACAGATAGTACCGGTGCCAGCAAGCTACGAACACCGCATGTTTGCCATCCAGACATCCATGCATTGGATTGCATTGGCACAAAGGCAACCTGAGACTCACCAAACCTGTCCTTGTTCTGCGCGCATTCAAACAGAACTCTGGCAGTATCTGCAGCCTCTGTCGGCTCAACCGGTACCATGATGCACCCGGTAGTCGCAGGTGTCTGATCAATGCCGAGCCAAGGGCCGTTTCGCGGACTTCTCGTTTCACCTGAGGCAGGGAGGACCATGAGGATTACTGATGGATTCCAATGGTAACCACAACTAATAATGATTGACAACAATAATCGAATAAACATTATAATATGTATGCAGTATACATACAATAGATACTACATATGTTTTTCAATTAAATCATAAATACATATAATATAACAAGATACAGGAACAAGCATGGTAAATATGACAAATGATAGATAAACTGAAAATGGAAACCATAGATGGCGACTGATGAATGACAATGATAAGAATAATGATCCTCGTTATCATCATCATCGTCGTCGTCGTCGTCCTCCTCCTCCTCATCATCATCATCACCACCACCACCATCACAATTATGCCTGTGATATCGGGTACAAAAAGCGGCGCGCAGTACAGCATATCTCTCCATTTTTAGCAGCCTCCAAGCCAAGGCCATCTGAGACCTAGACGTCGTTCAACATCTCAGCAATGTGTGGCATGATTCTGTCCTCAGTGGTCCACTCAGCGCACCAGGAATGACCAGGATATCCTGAAGCTCGAGGCACGAGTGTGCCAATAACCGAATTAACCGAATGAGGCAGCCACCAACTGCCGGGCCAATGGTCGGAAGGTGTCCTGGAGAATCAGGGCAAAAAAAATACGGGATCGTAATTCTTCCCAGGAGCTGCCGTGAGTATTAGCGGCGCATAGAAATACAAGAGATTACACAGGAAAGCCTGTCCAACCTACCCCTAAGGCTACAGATGTTAAGGTCGCAACACCTGGATTTTGCTTTGGCATCCTCCTTGACTGACAATAAGTTGACTTGGCATACCTGCTTAGGTTTTACATGGTTTTACCAAACCATGCAAGCCAAGTCAGTGCCCTTGTCCTCATCTCGCATGAGGGCCAAAAGTCGAAGCGCTCCCACCTCTTGCCAAAGAACTGCAAAGATTAAAGAAATTACATTACAGTATATTGTAAGTACAGCATGAGCTTCTCACTTTTGCACTCAAAGTCTGTGTTTGAAGCCTAACAAAAAAGGTGATTGTGTCGCCAAACAGCAGCTATTTACAGCTATTTCATGCTGCCATCGCCAGGGCCTTGATCTCGGTCTTCTCTTTCTGTTTCAAGGCCTTCAGTGACTGAAATTCACACAGCACAGTCTGTGACCTCCTGAGGCCCGAACTCCCAGCACGAAGGGCAGGACCACATCAACGCCTTGGAACGGGGAAGCTCCAAGCACCGTGTCAAAGATGTCGCACATTTTCACACATCTTATATATATATTATATATTATCTTTGCGGAAGAAACACTTCTGGGAAACAATTTGGGAAAACAAATCACTACAGCAATGACCTTTTTCTGGTTCGAAACCAAGTTCGCAGTTCTCTAGGATAGGCAAAGGATTGAGCAAAGGCAGGAAATCATTCCGTATGTCATGGTAATCGTGATCATCTCAAGAGTGACTGTGGTCAAACATAGTTGCGACGTAGTGCAGACCTTGACATGGAAAATACACAAAAACAAGCCAAACCTGCCAGAAAAAATCAAAGGAATACACGTCGTACCCAACCAAAGTCCACCCGAATCAGGTAGACCCTTTCGAGATCGCACAACAGTGTGTGGCAAAACAACGTTTGAAATCTTTTGGATACTTTTGGCACGTGCGCGATGCATCAAGCCATATCTCATTAGCCTCCGCTGACCCACCTGCACACGCTGTCCGGGTCCCTCACATAGTCTCATATCCAAACACTTCAAGGCACAAAGCATTTGGACAGCATAATCGATTATAATCGTGATGGAATCTGTTGGGACAAAAGTGCTCAGGAGGGCAGGTCCATGTTGGACAGGAGCGACCATGGTCTGGCATTCATGAGCTAAAAAGGTTCGGCTTGTGAGCCGAACGGTGCCTAGATCCTGCCATTCGGCAAGTCCAAGAATTCAAGGGCCACCGAAAACTTGCCTTGAGCAAAAGTGACCAAACGGCACGAGCTCTCGCATTCCGGTAGTGCATTAGTACTCCCAATATGGGATCATATAGGTATGTCAGGTGCTTGTCGGCAAACGAACTCCTCTGATTCTTCGAGTGCAATTCTGGATGTAATTAATCCATGGTACCATATTAATCCATGTTACCATAATTAATGGTACATCATGTTACCATATTAATCCGTCAAGCTCGAGCCATGGCACGGAGATGCACGGAGTGAGTGTCAATTCCCTGTCACTTGTCCAGTCCAAGGATGCCAGGTGGGATCCTTACCGTGCGCAAACTGGGAGGATTTGGGAATTGGGAATCTATGTTTCTGGAGACCCTCGCTGAAGCATCTCTCTCCATCTCTGTCTCAATCCATTGCTCAACTTAAGGTCTCAAGTTTCACGGTTCAATGCCAATCTTTGATAATCTTTGCATGTGGGCTGAGCTGGCTGAAGAACTATAGCCTACCTGAGAATGATCCTGTAAAAGGTACCAAGAAGATCATAAAACATCAACACTAAAACCATCAACAGCTTTCAGTTGAAGGCCCATAGCCCTTGCAACTGAACGCACCCGAAGCAAGAAAAAGCTGGTGCATGGCCGTGCGGATTGCAAAGTGTTTGTTTATCATCCATGAATTGATGACGCTGTCATGGTAGATGGATGTAGATGGGTGTTGGGTCTCAGGCCGATGGCCAAGTTCCATGGGATTGTCAATCGAATAGCCCGAAAATAAGTGGCTGTCCCGATCTGTAAATGCGGCTCTCCGGCAACATGTTCCGGAAGTAAGAATCAGCGGGTGAAGTTTCACTACAGGAGTACGGTTCAAGAGGTGAAAACAATTGGTTTCTTTTTAAATGAACATATCTCATGAATCATTCAATCACCACATATATGATGTATCTAATATTGATTAGAGAAATAAATTGTTATTTGATGTTATTTGATCGAAACATCCGATTCTGCCATATTCTTCCCATCGCCTTTAGGTTCCTTTTGGAGGTACCAACTTGGATCCCCACAGCATCCCCACAGTGTCTGCTGAGGCTCCATGGCGAGCCCGGCAGCTGCCATTGCCCCATGCGTGGGGAGGCGGGCGAGGGTGCGGGAGCTGCTGTGCGGATCCGCAGCGTGTCCTGGACAAGGCCAGCAGTTGATGGGTGTTTGGTTGATGGCCACGAGTGGCACGACTGCATGAGAAAAAAAAGGGTTGTGGATCCACCAGCGGCTCCTGCCCCAACTTGGAAAGCCCCTGCTTCAAGAAATCCAGTTGCTGGTCGGTCAAGATCAGTTTATCCTGAAGGACACTGCCAATATGCAGGTTTAGGACAGATGCACTATGTTCCCCCCACATCTTCACTTCGGCAGTAGCTACTGACGTCGTGGACAAGGAGCGATGGTCTCTTGCTGCTTCTGCTGGATGTTGTTCAGGACTTGCGCCACGGAGAAGTCGATAGAAACCTGGTCAAAGTACTAGTCCAGCAGGTGGCAGGGCATCTAAATTGAGTTAGGTCCATATGTTTCCGCTGAGTTTACAATGGGCCCTGCTGCATAGCATCATGGTATCATTGGGTCAATTTTGGGGGCCTTCTGGTCCTTGATGGCGTCCAAAATCTTGGTCAGTTTAAAGGCTTCCTGACTGTCCGCAGTGCTCTCCGTCCTTTCCGCCTGAGGCAGATAGGTGGTCGTCATGCGTGCTTTGGTCTGCCTACATCTTGTCCATTCCAAAGTGCTATATATAAATATATTCTGTTTCCCTTGATAAACGAAGTGTCCAAGTTTGGTGGAAGCATGATTCACATCGTCCTTGTCTTCCAAACATAAGTCACACAATCCACCGCGAAATCATGCAACCACGCTGTTGGAAGAATGGTCTGTTGTTCTGTATTCCTTTAATTATCCCAAAATGGCCCTTGGGCCGTTCTTGGGCAAAACACGACCAGAGTCCCGCTTTAGTTTTCTTTACATATTATGAATATGTATTGAATAGAAATAGTACAAAAATGTACAAAATATGCTATTTTGTACTACAGTCTCCCATGCCTTCGCTTGTGGCTTCCTGCTGGCCGATGAGCGTGGCCGGTCCGGGCCCTGCGCAGCCATCGTCGTTTCTCAAACATGTACGTAACGAATGCATGCAAGTGGTGGGTGACACATGAGAGATTGAAGACTTTAAGATGACTCATGGTTTCAGATGATATTATATAGATGGTTTAAAGATGTTTAAAGTGATTTCAGGTGATGTTTAACCCAAGAGAGGACTTAAAAGTGTCTAGCCAGAAAATATGGAGATAGCCAAGGAAAGGCAGGACATTGCCCACAATGGTTAATGTGGGTGTAGCTTGGGGTCCAGGACTCGGAAAGCTTGAATGTGGATGTGGTGATGCGATGATGATCCTCGTGGTGAATGGCAGGTGTTGGAGATTGTTCAACTTGAACCCCCTGCAGAATCCTTGGAAAAGTATGGGACTACCGTGGAGAAACCATACTCATACTCGGATTATCACAATTTGACCTTCCTCTAAATCCTCCAAATAGAATCCAAATCCGGGCCTGTCGAAGCATCTCTCTTAAGTCGTCGAACTGCGCGTTGATGTCCGTTTTCTGTTCTTGCAGTGCCACCAGAACAGGTGTGTGTTTCACATCCTTCTCCTGAACCGCTGCAATCACTGCTGAGAACTCATGCGATAAGTCCAAATTT
This sequence comes from Cladocopium goreaui, assembly GCA_947184155.2. NCBI lineage: Eukaryota > Dinophyceae > Suessiales > Symbiodiniaceae > Cladocopium > Cladocopium goreaui. The sequence goes on from CAMXCT020002364.1 coordinate 102,417, forward strand.
CGCTGAAGCTCACGGATGGCTGCCAGGATTTCTCTGCTTTCTCGCTCCGCAGCAGCTGAGACGCTCCGATCTGGAACATTTGAGGGGCTTCCCTCAAGGTCGTTTCGGATGCTGATGGCATAGGGACTCGAGGGATTCTGTTGCAGCTCTCCTCTCCGCAGCTGCTCCATCTCTCGCAATGCCAGTTGGAAATCCCCGTGCTCAGTGACCCAGCTGTGAAGGGCTCCGGTGACCTGCGACAGATCCACCAGCTGCCGGTCACCCAAGATCTCTTGCAGCTGCTGCAGCTGATGGTTGAAGTGATCACTCAGAATTTTGGATAAGAATTCCTGCCACTCCCAGCTCCTTAGGTGCTGAAAAACACCACTAAGTGCTTTGGGCCACCGGGAAGACCTATGGACCCGTTTCAATGGGTCTTTCCTCCACAAAACATACACATCAGAAAAATCAAGTGACCCAGATGACCCCAGTCTAGTTTCTCGTGGTAAAATATGTTGAGCTCAAGGAAAATCATTCACTGCTCGTTCCAAGGGCGTTCCAAGCATCTGAGGCCCAATTTCGGTGCTTG
>CAMXCT020002365.1:0-102979 GCA_947184155.2 Cladocopium goreaui
TGTCGTGGCAGAGTCCGTGATCGGGTGTGTTCGTGATCGGAGCATGAATCTGTCAACAGCAGATGGAGGCCAATGCGCTAATTGTCGTTGGACATGGGAAATACCACTTTATACCAAAAGGGACTACGATGGTACAGATTTCTTCGTTTGGCACAAAAATCGAGACAGGTACTTGTGCTATCTGTGCGCGCAGTCATGCCCAGATTTGCACGAGAAAAATCCAAAGAGTTTACCTTACACCAGTTATCAAGAATGTCATGAGTACCGCAGGAACCACATGAAGCCACCGCGTGACCAAAATGGTGACACCTGGGACAAACATTTCCGTGAGTTTTGGCAAGATCCTTGGGGATTGGATGAAACAGCTTCAGTGGCAAATGTTTCAGATTCGAATGCTCTGCAAACTGGAATTGCACAATTGGAGAGTGTTCTGAGTGAGCTACAGTCAGAGCTTTCTGCTCTCTCTGAAAAGTTAGAAAACTTGAAACAAACAATCAGGCTGACGAGCGCCACTCAAATTTAATTTCCTGACTCTTTCACAGAGTAATCCACTTAATGTGGTGCTTGGGACTGTGCATGCTATTCTTGGTGCGTCTGTTGATTTTCACCAAGGGTCATATGCAGATAAGAGCAATTTGCAGATACTGGTCTGTGCTGTCAAAAAAACAGATGCTAGCCACGTCGTTGCTTTACATCGTCGTTGTCAATTTAGGATTATCAGCTCTTAAATGTGATTTGCATTCAGTTTTTTCTCTATGGCAATTTTGTTTTGAACATCTCCAAGTGTTTTGATTTTTGTTTTCCTAGATAGGTCGAATCATAAGGCACGAGACATTGGTCATGATGGAAACATCAAGCGGCAATCGCATTTGAATTCGCAGTCTCGGCTCGAGTTTGCCATTTGTGTTTGAGCTTTTGAAATGCTCATTCGTGGTTACAAGAGAACTTTTCGTGACTTCAGTACTGCAGAGAACAAGGCGAGGAAAAGATGCGATTGCAGTGCTTCGTCTAACCACATGGATGATATCAATTCGGATGACAATCGTTCAGAGGAAGATTGGAAATCATACAATCCCGAAGAAGATTTGCAGCAAATCAGTGCCAAACACTATATGACAGACGAACTTGCTTCCAGATGGTACAGAATGATGTTGAAGACAGTCGAGCTTCTGACAGATGATTGTCTTGCAGTTCTGCCTTCTTACTTTGGAGGACCCAGACAAGCTCGTTTATCTCGTGAGATCGAATTGACATCTGTGGTTCAGAAGCTGCAAGATTTGAGCTCCGACATTGTCGACATGTGCAACGATAAATTACTTTCAAAAAAACAGTCTGAGGCATTGACTGAAAGAATCCGCAAAAAACGCAAACTTCTGAAAGGCCTGCTGTTCTTGGACTCGCTTCTATTTTTGGAAAGTACATTCGAAGGAGTTTTTCTGTCATGTTTTAGCTCTCCGAGTATACCGAGGTCTTCTATACGCAATTATATGAAGCGTTTCAGCATGAATTTAAGCACCTTGCAGACTTTATTGGAAAACGGCTGTCTCCTTGAGAGTCAGATCGTGCAGCGTGGATGGCTCGTTCTCAATTTCGACGCAATGCCGGATGAGGTGTTTGCAGAGATGATCGAAAATAAACAACGGGAGCCCACTTATGTTGCTCTCAAAGATATGTTTAGAATACATTTTCTGGATGTTCCTCTATTAGCTGCAGAGGCAGGGCACGATGTGTGTCTACGCTTCAATTTCATTCCCAACGCATTACAAGAAGTTGTGAAGCAAGCCAAAGAGCGCGGTTCGCACACTCCAGAAAGGCGTGTATATTCTTGGTTGCTCCAATTAATTCATTTCGAGAACGAGAGAAAGAGCAGGATTCGAGTGCATGATGAAGAAGAATTAAAAATTTCAATTTTGGGAGTTCCATATGACAATTCAATGGCTCACAAGAACCGTATGGCATTGGACAACTACTAAATAGTGGCTGTCTTTTGTTCGCGTTTTTAAAACACGACTGCCTGACAAAACAAAGAGCCCTGCTGTTTTATCAGTCATGATGTTTACTTGTTGTCACAGCACCATTTACATATTCACCTGTCGTTTACATTTTATGTCAAGCTGTGCTAGTCACATTGTCAAAATCGACAAGGGAAACGATGAGAAACAACAATGCAGACACCTACTGCTGATTCCTGCACTGTCAGTTGATCCGTGATCGGGATCGTTCGTGATCGGGTAGTAAACTGACTTTGCTATGATTAATTGAGTTTAGTGGCTTGTGCATAAATCTATTGAACAATTTCATTAGCATTTGCTTTAGCTTGTTTGCTAACCTCTCTCGAAATGGCAATGCCTCTCGCTTGGCCTGAAATTGCTCATACAGCAGAAGATGTGCTGCAGTTCTGCAAGATGATTGGCAGAGGAAGTAACTACACTCAGATTGATGATCTGTCACGGAATTTGGAAAAGGGGTCTACAACACACTCTTGTTTGTTCCAGATGAGCAGCTCAAGTCCGACAGACATCTTGAACGAGATTCCGATGCTTGGCCAACAAGTTTTTGACATGAAGCTGGACGAAGAGAGAAAAGTCAACCCTCAGAATCCTGCGAAAACTGTGCAGATCAGCAACAACAGGGTGGTGTATTATGAAAGTGCCTCCATAAACAGAGGATCGTGTCAATGTATATTTTCCTTTGGAGGCGAGAACAAGCAGGAAAGAGTTCGTACTACCTATGCTGCACGACATTCGATGCAGGGATTGGCCATACAGCAGTTCTTTGAAAAACATTTCCTTCAAGACAATGCATCTTCTTGGTATAGCCGATCTGGAAGTTTCTCGACAGTAATTTGGGTCTATTTGCTTATGTATGTATAATGTTTCTTATTATTCTTATTTTTTAAGACAAAGGCATCATTATAATTTAATCTTTTGGTCCGGCTGAGGTTTTCATTTGCTGATCAACCGCTACACGTACAACAAGAATCATGGAATCTCTTTTCACGATGACATTAAAGAAGGATATGATGTGGACAAAGATCCCATTACTTCTTTCTCCTGCCGACTCGGGTCTTTGCTGGTTATCATCTCCAGCAGAGCACCAGAGAAACAAGAGAAGACCGAGGGCAAACGTGCGTTTGTTGTGTATCAGCCTCCGGGAACAATTCTTGTGATGGGCGGCAAGTTTCAGAGAGCTTACAAACATGGTGTACCAAGTTTTCAGGAGATCAAAGAGCTTCTTGCTTGTGCAGACGACTTGACTACTTGGGACGGTGTGAAACTAAAATTGGAGTGGTTTTCGAATTCGAAAGACTTGATGCGACAGGAAGTTAGACGTATTGAGTCCTTCAATCTGGTCAACGAGCAAGACGCACGTTGGAACGTCACAATGCGATGGGTGAGAAATCATTCACAGCCTTTCTGTCCTCTAAATCCCCGACTCTTGGCAAATATCAGTCGACTGGATGAAGAAAATCATCAGCGGAGGAATCAGCTGAAGCAGCTGAAACTGTTGAACCCGGTATTGCAGAAAAAAACTGCAGAGCCAAAGGCAAAGGCCGCTAGCCCGGCATTTGCTTGGAACCCGCCCGGAGGAAACAGAGCTCGTCCAAGCAAAAGCGGAACACAGGATGTGAATCCGGGGAGGGAAACCGAGGAGAAAGAATCGGAGAAAGATTCAGAAAAGGAATTAAATGAGATATTTGACTTCGTTTCTATTGTTTCTGATGCCCTGGAGCTGCAGATATTATCAGACGATCAGATGATTGGCATGGCATTGTGTGCCAGCCAGCAAATTCGCAAACATCGTTTCTCCACATTTCAGAAACAGTACAATCTTGGTTACAATTTGTACAACAAGATTTCGGCAGCGAATATGAAAGTGAAAGAGGATTTAGACCCGTTACTCGAGGCTGTAGATCGGAAACTGAGGAGATTGAAAAACTTGCAGATGCTTATTGAGCTTTTGTGGTTGGACAGCGAAGGTCGGGGCAATTTCATGAGCTGTACTACTCTGAACCAGCAGCACGAGTTCAACAAGTCAAATGATCATCTGAATCGGGTTGTGATGTCCTTCTTTGACTTGAACGAATGCTTGCCTGTGGACGGCTTTTTGAGCTGGGATCACATGATTGATGAAGGATGGCTGGTGTTCAATTTCGACACTTTACAGGACAATCGAAAACCCAAAGCGGAGGTAACAAAATCGAAGAAAGGTTCACCGGTCGTAGCTGATGTCACAATGACAGGGATCGTCAAAGTGAGCCAATTTGACATCCTGTATATCAAGAGAGAAAATATTTTGCCAGAGCAATTCCCTTTGCGAGTGACATTTCTTGCTGATGCATCAAAGAATGTTGCTGCAAAGTGCAAGGACAAGCAATCTTTGAGCAGTCAGGAACAATTGAAACTGTGGATGCAACAGCTGATGAACTTCGTCGCGGAATTGGAGGAAGAAAAAGGTTTCAGTCCACTTTTAGATCGAAAAGGATTCATGAAAACCTGCAAAATCGTACTGTGGACACTTCCTCTCTCTGACGCTCTGGAATATAAGAATAAGAAGCAAAAGAAAGCTTCGAATACTCGCGGTTGAGGTCATAAAATGCCTACAAAGCCCAAAGACGTATTGTCTCACCGAATCGATCGTGATCTCTCCGAGAAAAATGCGCCTGGATTGTTGCGATTTGTGTGGTATATGAAATACGGCATTGTCTGGAAATAGTGTTGTCCTTGGTTTACATGATCTTGTTTTGATCATGTATGGCAACTAGATAGATATTATACTCAACTTGTCTCGTCTAAAATGTTTATATGTTTTTTCCACTGCAGCCTTTTCGAGTTTCATTCTTCTGAGAGTACTTCTGCCATGTCCGTTCAAGATCAAGCTTCCAAGAAGGAGGAGTTTTGAAGCTGTTTTTGGCTTCAAGAATGGTTCTGATTCGTGTAATTTATTCTGGTCACCCAATAGTAGTAGCATTTTTGCTATCATTTTATCATGAATTCTTCTTTTTTGTGATCAGTATGTTTTTTTGTTTTTTTTAACATCTTGGACATTTTTGTTTACTCACATGTTCAGCAGAACAAATGTAAACTCACATATGTATATATATATATAAATATTTATCTATATATTCAAGGATATATAATGTTAATATAAAGTATCTTATTCGAAAAACTACGAACTAACTTTTTTTTCGTCCGTTTCTTTTACAATTCCACGTACATCGTTAATTCGTTAAGTCGTTAAGTCCTTTTTTTTCTAAAGAGACATACGATTAAAAAAAAAAACAACTTTACTGTTAATGACTTCATGAATTAATGCATTTTTATATGTATAAAAACAATATTGAGATTATATATCTTCTTACATAATATATATATAGTATTATTACCCTGTAGGAAATTCGACATCTGGAGAAGATCATCAACAACATGCGACAAAGGCTTTACAGAGCTTCAAAAAGACAAAAATGCTCATGGAATTCGACGGAGAGATCTCGCCTTGTTGCTGTGTCAATCTATGTGCAATCGAATTACTCTGATGAAACAGTGATGCAGTATCTACTCAAAAAGCGTGGCAAAAGATCAGTTGGGTACGACGAGAAAGCTGAGGACGATTGTCGTTTTTCTCCTATTCGTGACTGGTTTTTGAATGTTCCGTTCAACGTTCTTGAAGAGATTGCCTTGCATCCACTCTCCAAAAAAAATATTTGCATATTTCAAGAAGCCAGGCGCTTCATCACAGAGATGCAAACTTGTCTGTGGCTGGAGAAAGAGAACATGGAGAAGGGACGAACTGTATCGTCTGTGCAGCTGGTGCAATATTACTTTGACCAACTGAAGAGAAATGAACATGAGAGTTGTGACGACCAATGTCATCCGGTAGTAGTTGATTATCCACTTGAAAACAAGTCTGGAGGAAGAGGCATCAGGGTCGTGAATACGATGAGGAAGTGGTGCTGCAGATTTAAGAAGAGATGGCAAGTCAGACACGGTCAAATGATGGAACGCGAATTCATGCCTCCATCAGAACTCAAAGAAAAGGCTCGAACAAATAGTACATTTTTAGGTTCCTCTTTTATTTCTTTTTTTACCTCAAATAAATAGAATCATTACATTGAAACCTTTGAAGCATAAAAATAGTAATATTTTGAAGCCGAATTCGGGCCTCAAAAAACTGAATGTAATTTGGCAGCAAACATGTTTTTGAATCATCATTCAGGTTCAAACCTTCTGGCAATGGTTCGATTATTTGTGCGAGCAAGCACGTCATGATGGCAAAGAAATTTGTCTCATCAACATCGATGAGACATCCATTCATCGATGTGCACTACGATCGAAGGGCTACGTGACCAAAAAAAACAAATATGGGTCGACCTCCAGCTCGCTTTATCAATCGCAGTTTGAAACGTGGCACTGCAACACATGTGGCTGCAATCAGTCACCTGCCACAAATTCAGGCTTTACTGCCACAGTTCGTATTGTTAAACAAACGAACCTTTAGAGAGAAAGATATACCAGATAATGTCCCACCGGGATTGAGATTTATTCGTGACATATCAGGATGGAACACGGCTCAGAAAATGGTTGTGATATTGGAGAACATAGCAAAATCACTCATTTCGTGTACAAAAGATCATCAAATCATTATTTTGCTAGATGTAGCTCCATGTCACATTGATGCATCGGTGATTTCAGCTGCAAACAGACTGAATTTGTGGCTGATATATGTTCCTGCAAGGTTAACCTTCATGTTACAACCATTGGATGTTTCTTGTTTACAAGCGTACAAATCAGTTTTACATCAACTCTTTATGGAGAGGCAAGACAACGATGGCACCTTGCGAACCAAAGAATGGTTTAATGTATTGAGCAGCCTAAACAAGTTGTTTTGGCGAGGAAGGAATTGGAAAACAGCGTTTCACAACGTGGGACTGTTAGGCCAAGCCAAATCCATAAGTGATGAATTACGACAGCTTGGAGTTACTCGTCTAACAGACAGTCCTACAGCTTTGCCTTCCGAAACCCAATTGCAAGAAATCTGGCCTCGTCGAAAGACGATTCCATTTAAGTCATTATTCTGGTTACCAGCAAAGCTGAAACCAGTTGAAATCGATTGAATCGAGGTTTCAAAATGGTATATTTTACCTAATATCATTAATTAATTCATAAAGCATTAAGTCTTTTTTTCTAAATAGAATACATCTAATAAAAGACAAAACTTAACGACTTAACGGCTTTACGAATTAACGAAGATTTTGAATATGTACGCAAAAGCTTCGATTCTGCAACAAAGTATTCAGCAAAGCTGAACGCGATCTAATGCTTTTAAATTGTAACCAAAAAGTTGCGAGAATGTTGTCGGACATGTGATGAATCTGTTCATATACTTGCCTTGTGTTTGCATTGCAACATGGCATGGTTACAATTCGCCACACAATCGGGGGAACAAAATCAAATGACAGAAATTTGGCTTACAGTTGATAGCTGCTTTTGGACCTCGCAGGCATCTCTCGACTCATTCTGTATGGCTAGTTCGGCAGCGGCGAAGCCACGAGCCCGTCCTCGCAAAGTCATTGCGATCCAAGACCTTGATGCACTAAAAGCCAAAAAGCAACAGCTAAAACAAGATCTCAAAGAGATGAATAAAACGGTGAAGGTGCAACAGCAGAAGAAAAGACGTCTCATGAAAGCTGCTCACAATTTGCACGATGAGGACCTTTTATGGCTTCTACGTGAACGTCAAACCCAACGAAGTGAAGACCCTAATTCTGCTCAGGATCAAAATGGAGATGCGGCTGAAGATTTATCTGCTGAGAATGTCGAGCCCAATGAGACAGTGAATAGTGAGGAACATGTGAACAGAACCAGTGACGGTGCTCAATCGAATGAGTGAGTGCTGGCAATCAAAGAATCTCCAGTCAGCTATCAAAGAGTAGTCAGCTTTGTCTTGCGTTACCTCTTTAAGTCTTCTCACATCAACTCCCAATGGACGATTGATGCACTTCTCTTGTCAGCAGAATCGATGATCGAGGATTGTTCGTGATTTGTCCGCAGAGAAGAGAAATGATTTCTCTTGCTTTTCAAAACCAGAACTGAGTCGTCGCTTGCATGAATAGCAAAAAGAGCTTGAGCGTTGCACTGCGTGTCATTAATCTCGTAACATTTGAATGGTTGTGAAAAAATATGCTATCTCGTGTACGACGTGTCTTTTGGCTTCAGGTCCTGAAATTTGAATGATTATGCTTAATATCCTCTTTTCCATTATTTGTTTTCCATTATTCACTCGTTCTACAATTATACAATTGTTTCGTAGGAACGTATTTCTCTTGCCTGCAGAGTCGAAGATCGGTTCGTCCGTGATTTGGTTGCAGACAAGAGACATAACACACTTTTTTTGTTTCAAAAACAAACAGACATGCAGCAAACAATTATATTTGCAAAATATGCATTTCTTCGTAGAAAGACGTTTAAAACAAGAACTTGGAGCTTGTAGAACCTACAAACATGAGTCCAGCAGATGCCGGTTGCTTGGTCTCTCTAATCAAAAACTTGGAGCTGCAATTATCACTGGGTGACGTGGAGGAACGGTGAAGTTAATGAAAAACATCTCCAATGAGATCACCAGAGAGACTGGAGCCACTACAAAACCACGAAATTCAGTTCGAGCATCATTGAGCAAGAATGTGGACCAAACTAAATTTGGTAGCTTGGGCAATGCCTTCGCAATCATTTTTGTCGAAGTGTTCGAAGTGGGTACTTTGGCTGCCTGCGATTGGGAGATCATCGAAACTGCACTGGAATGCATTGTTGCAGCAAAGCATGTGAGAGACTTCGAGCTCTTGGACTGGGTCCAAGAGGAGGAAGCGAGAAAAGCTAGGGAAGCAGAGGCGCTGAAGGAGAAAGAAAATGCTGAGAAGGCTGAACAGGAGAAACTCAAACAACAGCACATCATGCGTCTGCAAGAGATCAGAGAGGTCAAAAAACAATGCGAACGTGATGAAGCCAAACTTGTGGCGACATGTCGAGAATCTTCCAGCTCGCACTATGTGGATGGAGCTCCCAAACCAGCTGATTTATTCCGAGGAGACACACCCGAGATGAAAAAGCCGAAAAACGACTATCATGCCAAGTTCCAACCCAGATATGAAGTATCTCCAGGAAAGAAAAGGTGGATGAACGGAAAATGGTACAGACCTGAAGAAATTGAATTGTTTGAAAAATGTCGCAGAGAGACGGAAGCAAGAATAGCAGCTAATAGGGCTGCAGCTTTGGCCCGCAGAGATGCCATGGCACAGCAGAAACGATGAGGACAGAAGGATACCACAAAGAGACGGCATATGCTTGAAATGTTTCAAAAGGATTAGTTAGGGGGCTTGATCATGGGATGATCATCTTCTCAGAAGTATTTTCTCAGCATTCGGGCAGAAAAAGAAAGACCGGATTGTAATTCATTTCAATGTTTTACTCATCAGATTGAGAAAAGTGACTCCAATTCTTCATTCTTCCTCGTTCGGCTCAAGGAGATGTTCTGTGCAATTTTTCTTTTATTTGATTCAGGACATGAAATGCGTACTTAACACAAGATGCAACTATGCGCTTTTATGTTATCAACGATCTCAAGAAGTCGTCCTTTATCATTTCAACTAGAAAGCAGCAGACTGTTTTTATTGGCATTACGCAGCATTGCTCTATTCGCCATGCCACATCTTATGACATCTAAGTTACCAAGCGGCACGCCAGAATCTGCCAGATCATTCATTGGTTTGGTGAAACTCTTGAAGAAGCAGCTTACACTGGAGGATGTACACCAGTTGGCAGTTTTATCCAAGTCCATGAAGGAGGTTACAACAATTTGGCAAAAACTTCTGTCCGACAATGGGAACGTACTGCCTCCAGAGTGGAACGCAGAAGAAGATTTGAGAAATGTGCAACATCGCTGTGATGACACACTCTTCAGTCAGGTTGGGAAAGCTCTAGCAACAGTGTTGACCGAATTGTTGCAGGTGATTGACCTCGACATTGAGAATCTGACTGACATTGTGGAACATCTCGACAACATGTCATCAACCAAGCAGAATTTGAACAATGGTTCAGCACTGGAAAAAAGAAAATTGGAATCTTGTCAGAGCCAAGATGACATTAGACGACAGAGCCTGGAACAGCTGCGGGCACTGCGACAGAAAAGAGAAGCTGTTGAAGACGAAGAAAAACAGATTGAAGCACTCATTGCCGACATTGACAAACGTCAGAACAGTGCTAAGTTCTCCAGTACAGCAGCAAGCAAATTTGCTGAAACTGTTCCCAATAGATGCATTGATTCACAAACTCGTGCTCGAATTTTTATGGAAGAATATCAAAAAAGGAAGCTGAGCATACCAGCCCAGGAATCAACAGAGACAATAAAGATTGGAGATCAGATGTGGAGTCCAACGCAACTGTTCGAAAGATGCAAGCTTTTGAAAGACGAAAAAGATCGAGCTTTTTCTGAAAAAAAAGAACAAGAAAAAAGGTTGCTCCAAGAGACTATTAAAACAAACAGACTAATTGCATTGGCCAAAAAAAAGGCCAGAATATTCCAAGCGCATCTGGATGATACATTTGCTTTTTTCAAATAACGGGGTTATGTACACAATTTCTCGTGTCAATGTGGGTGAGACAATACGTCTGCATCAGATGTAGTTGTCTCTGTATGTTCGACCTGGGGCGTAGAAGAAAAAGAGGTCGTCGACAGTAGAAGTTCATAAGCAATATTTGGCTTGCATGTAATTGGAAATTCTTAGCTTTCTTAGTGTTCTGCTATTCATCAAACCTTGAGTCACGCTTTGTTGATATATTGTTGTGGATTTGTTCTTGAATTAAACCTGAATCATGCAACTTCATGCGCTCACTTTATCACGAACATTTCCGACACATTTCCCCGCCGTCGTTTTTTCGTCTCGAAGGCAGCACGTTCATTTTGCATGTGATTTGTCACGGATGACTTCTGCTAATTCTCGTCACCGTGCATGTTGTCATATGTGGACCTTCACAACGCCACAAGATTATTTGCAGAATGCAGCTGAACGAAAGGATCAGTGTCAGTATGTTCCAGAAGATTTCTCGAGGAACGACATATGTGAAATGTTTCGAACTGCTATGTCGGAACTTGGACACGGCTCCATTCTAGAGCAACTCGTTGTGGTCAAAGAGCCACTACTCAACCATTACGGATTTCAATTTCGTGTTATTTTCAAGACGAAAACTTCTTTTGCGAGTGACGACATTAATACACTGCTTGCCCAAAAAAGGGGATGCCGAGGTTCCATGAGCCATCCTGAGAAAAATTGGCAAAGTCTTGTACAGTATGTTCTGGATTGCAAAACAAAGCGAAAAGAGGTGGCCGAAGACAAGATCCCTTTATTTTGGCCGCACATGTGGCAGACCAAGAGTCAGGTGGTTCAGCAATGGCAGGATCAAGCAATGTCGCATAAACAGTGCACATCGAAACGAGGAAAACCAACCTTGGAGCAGCGACAGCTGAAGAGAAGAAGGACGCTGAAATTTGCGGATTTCGTGGAGATTGCAAAACAAAATGGCATCACCAATGAAAACGAGTTTTGGAAAATTGCTGGCAGAGAAAAAGATGCAGGTAACCATGCCTTGTGGAACTATGGAGGCAAAGTCATCGTCAGCCAGAAAATCTCCAAGATGTTACAAATGAAGAGCGAGTGATTGCGTGCACATTGTCTAGTAATTCAGGCAAGTCCTGTGATCGAATGAAGATCACCATGCATTCTTTTGCACAAACTGCATTGTGAGCGCAAGAAAATTAACGCGCAGCATAGTGAAACAGCATATTTGAAACATTTTGCATAAGCTTAGAACTGAACTATGATCCGTCTTTGCAGCACGGCAGTTCAAACAGAATATCGCATTCACATTCGCATCATCCAGACATATTTATACGATATAATATATATATATATATATATATATATATACATCGGAAACAATAATACAAACAGCGATTCTACTGAATTGAAAGAACGTAGATTTCATGTCCTCGTCTCCCTCTGAGCCATGTCTGCAGACATCCTCAGTTCCGATTACTCAGAATGAAGAGCAAGCTGCTCAACAAAAGGATGATTCTTCATATGTCCTTTGTCAATACGATTCCTCTGAAAATGAGGAAGAAAAGGCTCTGAAAACGGAACACAGATCATGGATCATGATGTGGACCTTCCCCACACCGAGATCGTATTTGAAAACTTATGAAGAAAGAAAGAAGAAAAATGAGCTGATTCCAAGAGACATCAGCAGAGAGGAGCTCGAAAAAAACTTTTTGGATGCTTTGAACAAGTGCCAGCTGATGGGGAAATTGAGGCAGATGATAGTGGTTTACGAACCACACAAGAAGCTTATGCCGGATGGCAGTGCACACGAAATGCACTACCACGTTTGTTTCAAGATGTCTGCAAACTTTGCCCACAAAGGGGTGTCCAACACACTCGCTCAACACTACGGGCTACATGGACACATGTCGTACCCGAGGAAAGGCTGGTACCAAATGGCAAAGTACGTGCTCACAGACTCTGCTGTGAAGCTACCCGTACATTTAGACCCGACTCCATTATTCTGGCCGACAAGAATGACAAAAGAAGACATGCTGAAGAAGATGCAGCTCACCGAAGAGGACTACTTGAAAAAAAGAGCGGAAGAAAATAGGATGCAATGGAAGGAAGAAAGCAACAATGGCGATGGTACACATCAGGACCGATGGAGAAAAAGAAGGAGAGTGCTCGATTTCTCCGAATTTTCCGACTACGTCCTACACCACAAAATCACAAACGAACAAGAGTTCTGGGTGTTGGCTTGTAAGGAGAAAGAAGCAGGCAATCCAACTCTGTGGAACTATGGTGGAACGGCGGCTGTGGCCAAACAAATCCAGAAATGCAATAAGGCACACATGGCCCAATTCCGGGACGATGTCTTTTTAGGCACCTCGAAAGCTACAAGCAAATATCCATTATCTGCTTTCAACATCCCAGACACAATTCGTGTTTGGATGGAACACTTCAAAGGTGAAATGGCTCTTATCATCCAAGGCGAGGGAGGACTTGGAAAGACAGAAATGGCAAAGGCAATATTGGCCTCAATGGGAAAGTACTTTTTTGTGGACAGTTTGGATACTGTGAAATCATTGCTTTTCACAGGAAAAGAGTCGATTCTTTTCGACGACGTCACACTGCAGAACTTCTCAGTTGACGAGGTGAAGTCGTTTCTCGACGTCAAATCGGAAAGAGCCGTGAAATGCCGCCATGAGGATGGTTTTATTCCTGCTGATACTGTCAGGATATTTCTAACAAATCATGAACGGCATACCTTTTTTCCAAGGGAAACTGAGAACAAAGATCATTCAAGGGCCATCAACAGAAGAATGATCTGGGTCACAGTGACCGAGAAACTGTTCACGGAATCAGATGGAAAGACTCAAAAAGACAAAGAAAAAGAAGTTGGAGTAGAGTGTGAGTCGGAGATTCCGGTAATGGATGATCTGGAAACACTCAAAACAAAACAATCGAGGAGTGCAAAAGAACCCTCCTTGAACAGCCCATTTGATGAAGAATATGAACCTTTGTTAGAAGAATACGACATGTTCGACGGAGATGAGGAAGCTGCAATGTGGATGAATCTTTCTTCGGAAGATGCATGCAGAGAATCTCCTGCCAGCTCAAAAGGATTGCCTTTGCTGAGTTCAGGGAAAACCTCGCCTTCCGCAAACAAAGAGCTTGAAGCAAAAATGATGATCGAGAAAGAGACAAAAAGACCCGGAAAAGATGAGACCGCTCACCTTGGAAAAGACACGGTTTCGATTGAGAATCATGAACATGATCGACCTGAACCCAAAAAAAACATCAATCGAGTGAAGTGCATTGCCGAAAACAGTTTCCGACCTTTGGTCAGATACAGGAGAAAGAGCAAGCCGAACCCTCCATGGCACCACTATGAACATCGAAGAAGAGATGTACGATGGGGCACGTCACAGAAGTCATGGTGGCCGTGGCAATCATGAAATGCGAGAGATTTATCATTACGATGTCCATTTGGTTTTGCTCCAAAGCAGGGCTCTTCAACAGCGAGTGATCGGGCTTCAGATCAACACAACTATGGCAGGATTATATATTTGCTATACGATTGGAAATAAAAATCATATGTACAAGCTGTTTGTTTCATCATGTTACCTCTTAGCTGCCCTGCACAATCATTTTGTCTCGTTTTCAACGAGAAATTAATGAATGCTGGGAAAAGCATTTTTGCTTCATTGTAGAATTTACATGAAGCTTAATTAGACAAGGTTTCCGTTTGCACACAGACGGAAGAAACGATCAGAGAGTTGTTCTGCTGTGTCTGCTGAAACATGTTTCGTTTCTTTATCGTGGCTACTGACTCAGAATAAGCTTCTTGCAGAGAATTTCTAGCTTTCATTGCATCTTCTCATAAGGTCTTGTTGATTTCTGTTCGAAGTGCAAGGGAAATGTACTTTTTTTTTTGGCTTCAAACAAACGCGGAAACGGTAAACTTGGGGGCGAAAGACAAACAGTCCTCATGGTCTTTTCCATCAGATCCAAACAACACATCATCTTGTCCTCGATTCTATTTGCAGTTCGAGCTCAAAAACTTTCGTTACTTGGTCGCAACATGCCAAAACCCGAGGAACTAGATACGGCATGCCTGGTTTATTTGTTGACAGGTCATTTGACGGTATGCATCCACTCAGCTTTCACAGAAACTGCAAATGATGAGTGGAACACTCGGACAATCAATGTCAAACAGTTCCTAGAGAAAGGGAGGCATGTAACGAGGAAGTTGGCAGACAACGATTTGGAAATGTTTTATCATTTCGATTTAGCTTGGACGGATGCAGCTTATTTTTTTCAATCTCTGCTGCACAAGAATGGGAACGTGGATGCTCGCAAATTGAAAAGCAAAGAAACATCATTGCAAAGCAAAAGGAAAGGTACGTTTGCAGAGACAGATTCCAAAATTGCTATGCTAGTTCAGCGACTTACCAATGATGTGACACATGGCATCGGAAAGCAACATCCGAATGACTGGGAGGAAATTGCCAACAAATACATGTGGGCCAACGCTCAGCTCACTCATTTGCCAAATATTCTAGGTTTGGAACAGAGTATGCGTGCATTTCGCCTTTTGACTTTGGAAGCTTCTGAATTTGCATCGTCGCTCCATGATCAGTGGAAAAGAGAAGAAGCACGAAGACACAATCAAGAAGACGAATAGATCGCTCCATTTACCGACGACAATGAAACTGTGATCTGCAGTGATGCTTAGAATCCAAAAAATCCTACGAATATATCTTGGGTATGTTTTTCGGCCCTTACTCAACATTTGTAGAGGCCACGCATTGGCTCAACAAATGGAACCGGATGTGGTCGACTGGTTGGGGTGCGTTGCAATCAAATGGACTACAGAGGAGGCCCGCACATGCGAAGCCTGATTTCAATTGACTTTCCGGCCCCAGAAATGGAACCTGAAAGCGCACATGTGGTATCAGCTGTCTCCGTTCCCTAGCTCCAATGCGGCGATTGCAATGCAGCACCACCCAGGCAACATTCACCAATCCGTCGCTACTCCGCGCTACTCCGCTACTCCGTGGTATGTTTTAATTCAATTGCCCAATGTAATTGACATGATATCGAAACGATGGCGGAGTAAGAGAGCCTTCAATACTTCACCTTCCCACATCTTTCCCTAAGCAGATTCTTACTCCATCCCGTCGCTACTCCGCGCTACTCCGCTACTCCGTGGTATGTTTTAATTCAATTACCCAATGTAATTGACATGATATCGAAACGATGGCGGAGTAAGAGAGCCTTCAATACTTCACCTTCCCACATCTTTCCCTAAGCAGATTCTTACTCCATCCCGTTTTAAATTAATACTATTAATTAATAACGGGATTGACTGAAAAGATCATAATTCATGTTCTTTCTGGGCTGAAAACTTCGGTAGGAGTCTAGAGGGGCAAGGGGGGCCAACAAGGGGCAGTAAAGTATTCAATACAATCATTCAAATGGAAGCCGACCACTTGCGCGAAAACCCACAAACTCCGCAACAGCAAGAAACACTTCAAGCAATCACCTAAGGCTGCAAAAGGCTGATGCGCCTTCTTTTAGCAGCAAACAATCAAGCCACCAGACGAAACGAAATAATAAAAAGCTACCTTCAACTGGGTTCAAGCAGCAACCGATATGCACCCCGCTTGCCCCAACAAGAAACAAAATCATCTACAAAACAGCTTCCTCCGACGGACCCAATTCTGGGTCCGGAAAACCTTCTCAAAACCGGCTTCGCTCAAAAGGGCCTCCCTAGTTGCCCTTCCGGTCGCCATAAGCCACAAAGCTTCCTTGAAACCAAAACGTTGCACTTCTGCAACCTTGATACAACAAACTTCAAAAAATTAACCTAAACACGGTCCCAAAAATGGGACCGCCTGGCGGTCCCATTTTTGGGACCGCATGCACCGCTTAGTAAAAGAACAAAAGAAAAGCACTTTCACGGTCCCATTTTTGGGACCGTCTGGCGGTACCAAAAATGAGACCGCAAAATCGCAAAATCAACAGCAAGGCGGACCCGTGCAACGAACAAAAAATGACAACTGCGTTTAGTTAAGCAACAAGCATATAGAGTTGGAACAGAGGAGGCCCGCACATGCGAAGCCTGATTTCAATTGACTTTCCGGCCCCAGAAATGGAACCTGAAAGCGCACATGTGGTAATAGCTGTCTCCGTTCCTTAGCTCCAATGTGGCGATTGCAATGCAGCACCACCCAGGCAACATTCACCAATCCGTCGCTACTCCGCGCTACTCCGCTACTCCGTGGTATGTTTTACTTCAATTGCCCAATGTAATTGACATGATATCGAAACGATGGCGGAGTAAGAGAGCCTTCAATACTTCACCTTCCCACATCTTTCCCTAAGATTCTTACTCCATCCCGTCGCTACTCCGCGCTACTCCGCTACTCCGTGGTATGTTTTAATTCAATTACCCAATGTAATTGACATGATATCGAAACGATGGCGGAGTAAGAGAGCCTTCAATACTTCACCTTCCCACATCTTTCCCTAAGCAGATTCTTACTCCATCCCGTTTTAAATTAATACTATTAATTAATAACGGGATTGACTGAAAAGATCATAATTCATGTTCTTTCTGGGCTGAAAACTTCGGTAGGAGTCTAGAGGGGCAAGGGGGGCCAACAAGGGGCAGTAAAGTATTCAATGCAATCATTCAAATGGAAGCCGACCACCCGCGCGAAAACCCACAAACTCCGCAACAGCAAGAAACACTTCAAGCAATCACCTAAGGCTGCAAAAGGCTGATGTTGTTGTTGTTGTTGTTGTAAGCGGACGTCAACCTGCTCCTCACCGAAGTGAAGTAGTTAAGACGCCATAGTATGCCATCTGCGAGAATCAAGTTCCCATACTTCTCCAAGCAAAACTCAAAGGAAGCGAAACCTGCCTGAAAAAAAGAAGTAAACACAGTGCGCCAGCTAGCATTCCGCAAGGAATGTTTGTTGATCAAGTACGACTTGCCAAAAAGGTAAAGTCCGTAGCCTCTGCAGACGCCAAACTGCTGCAGCCCAAGCCACGGCTCGCTGATGTCGCTGCACAGCCGCAGCGATCATGGAGCGTGAGTCACGCAACACCTCACCTGCCTGAGCATCGGCTGTCGCATTGAGAACGCGGCAGAGATGAACATCAATCCAACCATCTGGTGGTGTCCAGTCAGGCACCTTGTTGTGAGAAGGGATCCAAGTGCAAACAGTGCCCTGAATCAATAAGCCGCTGATCCGCTGCCAGAAAAGCGGCAAGTCACCCTCCCAACGGCCAGTGCTAATGCCTCGCTGAAGCCGCCGCACCAAAGCCTGATTGTCAATCAAGAGCATCACCGGTCTGTTAGCTGCAGAAGAGGCTAAACAAGCTTGCAGAAGAGCAGCACGCTCACCTGCAGCAGGTGTTTGCTCAAAACCAGTCACGGCACCTTGAACAGTGGTGCCTGAAAGTGTCGAAACCGCCCAGCTAGCTCTTTGCCATCGATCACAGGAAGTAACTATGATACAACTGCCGTCCAAACCCAAGGTGGGTCGCTGAAGAGGATCGAATTGCTGAATAAAAGTAACCAAAGCAGGATCTGCAACCATGTTGGAAAAAGGCAACACAGGAGGAGCATCCACAAGTGGAACCAGCAAACGACGTTCAGTAGCGCTCCTGAACTCACCATCCCATGGCTGCGCTTGGCAGTGAAAAGTGAGATGTTCTCGATCAGGAGACCGCAATCCACATTCACAACTCAAAGCAGAACCAAAGCGCTCTGTGACCCTGCCATCCACTGCAGCACCAGTCAAAACCCTGCGACTGTAGTAATCCATGCCTAAAGCTGCATTTGCCTGAAAAAGGAAAACCGGCTCCTTGCCGTTTGGCCATCGACCATCCGTTTTGGTGTCTTTAGTCCACAAACCAACGAGCCATGAATGGATAGCGGCCTTTTGCAAGCTTTTCAAAGACATCCACCCAGGTTTCAAAATCCCAGCAGGCGTGTGCCACAGGCCATCGTCAAGTCGCCATTTCCAATCTTTGAGTACTGCTTTCCAGCGAGGAGCAGGCGAGGTAGCTGCAGGCAACCCTTGGGCACGGCGGCATTGCCGATTCCATTCCGCCCGGGCGGCGGTGAACTGGAGCGCAAACATCGGATGTAGTCTTGCAGAACCCAAAGAATTCCAAAAGAGCAGCCGGCTCCTACCTGGAGGAGCCCTTCGACCCCAAAGTGCAGTTTCGATCATAGATGTCCATGTTCGAATGGTTCTTGCACTGAAGTGATGAAAAGCACCGGACCAAGCAAATAAAGATATCACCAACTTATGCACCAATGCAATGCGAGTGCCTAAGTGCTGTGCTGCCAAACGAATTTTGAGACATCGTCGCTGAATGTTGTCACTGACAATATCCGCATCAACACAAGAACTGGGGCGTGACAAATTGTATTGAATGCCAAGCAGTGTGAAAGTATCCGCAGGTACACCTACTAAATCTTTCTTCTTGCGCACCTTGGCAACCAGATGCGGTTTGGTGGCGAAGCTAGCCAATTTGTCAGGGTGAAGTTCGAAGCCGAGAATAGCATCGGCTTGCGCTCCCGCAGTCATGGCGTTGATGACCACTTCAAAACTTTGACAACCTTGTTTCCACATGGTGCGATCGTCCAAATAAATAGCCAAAGAAATCCTTGGTTCCTGCCGTTTGACAAACCTCACCCAAACTGTCATCAAAGCGTTCAGTAGCGCAGGGCTGGCTGGACAGCCTTGCAACAAACCCCGTTGAGCAATAACCGGATGAGGGTGATAAGAACCTTGCCAAGCAAACCAACGACGCTGTTCACTGTAAAAATCAGCGAGTAAATCACAAATTGATGAGGGAGCACCGAACCATCGCCACACTTTAATGGCTGTCTGAGGGCAAACTGAATCAAAACACTTGCGAACATCAGCTTTGCACCCGACCAAATCGACACGAGACTGCTTTGCCGCGCTGACAGCTTCGTAGAAACGTTCATGGACTTCCATGATGCCCTTGCCTGGTAGACCACCAAAAAGTTCGGGCGAAGCCCATTCCGCAATCCAAGGCTGTAATTTTTTCAGAGTGGCACTCATGCAAATACGCCACAGGACAGTGACAATGGCTAAAGGGCGCATGCCACCAGTAGCTTTTGGTAACAAAGCAATTCTAACATCTTTCCACATCGCAGGAACACAGCCATGTCGCAAGCAAGCATCCCAAAGAGCACCGACCTGATCCCAAAAAGCAATGGGAAGATTGCACAAATGGAGAGCTGTCCAGGCATCCATGCCCGGAGCCTTGTCCTTCGCTTTGAGCGCAATCCGAACCAATTCAGAACCACTAACCTGAATACAGTCATCCGGCAATGGATCGCTTGCAGAGCCAATCTGAGAGTACAACTGGTCCCCCAGATTCAAATTCGGAAGCGACCCTGGATTCCAATACCTCTCCCAATCCAATGCTGCGCACTTGGCCCTATCTGCAGGTAGAATGGGGCCATCAAAACTTGCAGTAGGACTGGCGGGCGGCACCTGTTTGACCCACCTGCCTAGTTTGGTGGCATTTTCCTGCACGCTGTCCTTCCACGCCTCCAAGCGTAACTTGGACGCTGCTGTAGCTTCTGCATTTGCCAATTCTAGCACTGCACTAACCAACCTGGGGTCATCCAAAGAGAAAAAAGCCAAAGAATGATGTAAATGAGGGCCATCACGAACCAACTTCTTCTCCAACTCTGGCAACGGGGCCTTTTGGTACTCCACCACTCTTCGTGCGAAGCGTCTGAGCTTGCGCTCTTTCACTGTTTGCAAAGAAGGCGCTTTTGAAGACGGAGGACTGGCAATTTGCTGCGGGCCCTGGCGCATAGCACGACCAGTTTTGCCACGTGCGAGAAGAAGAGATTCTGCGCAGTTGCTAAGTAAGGTCCAAGCAGAGTCCACGTTGCCTGTACTCAATGCATTTCCAAAATCGTCACATACTTCTTCCCAAGCACTTAGCCAAGAAGCTTCAGCGACCTTTTCAGAATGCAAAGGGGCACCAACTGGGAGAGTCCACGGTGTGGATAATGAACCAGGCACATGCAAGTTGTAAACCACCGCGTCATGGTCAGCCACGCCAAGATGTTGCTCCCTACCAGTAATAATTAACCGAGGAGTGCACAAGCCATAGTCAATGACCACACCTGTATAAACACCTGCAGCAGTTCGATGTGTACCACCTAAAACACGATCTCCGCAAACCAGCTCATCACAGGACCGCCACTGTCCAGTAGCCAAAACGTTAGAAATTGGCCAACAATGAATTTCCAAATTGAAGTCACCCATGATCACTGTATCTTCACCACAAGCAGCAACAAACTCGAACAGCGCACCCAGCGCACGGCTGGCAGCTGTGCGATCTGAAGCATGTAAGTAAACATTGATGAGAATCAACGGCCTTTGCTGAGGTCTATAGAGTTTGACGGCCATGGATCTTTCCACAGACACCATGTCGACAGGAAGGGCCAAGGCCTCAGCAGGCCACTTTGTTAGAACCAATGTACCACCTTCCACTACATTTTTCGAATTTCTTCCTTGAGGGCCAGGAAAAAGTTGCCACCCGCGTGCCTTGACGGCACGAGTCACAGCATTCCAGCTGTGATTGTTAACTCTAGTTTCTTGAAGACACAGAACATGTAAATTCTGGAGCTGAGCAAAGTCAAGCACACCACCCAAGCGGCCTCCCAAGGACCGTACATTCATAGTCCCCAACCGCATAGTGCTGTCAGAGCCCGTCATGGGTTCTGATCCACAGCGCCATCCTGCTGCAATCCCAAAATGTCCAAAGCTCGCGAAGCAGCTCGCTGTCTGGCACTTGGAGCCTGAGCCGCAAGAGGCACCAAAATATCCCTCTGGCCCTTTCGAAACTTAGTCCAAACCATTTTACGAGGACACTGACTTCCTGTAAGCCGTCTGATGTTGTTGACACAACGCTTGCAATGCACACAAGCAAAACGCACCGTAAAATTGGCAGGCCACACAATGGCCTCAATCTGATGCGTGCTGTCTGCTGCAGTATCAGTGGTGCGAAATGCTCCAGAGTCGATGATTTCCAAAACTGTGCGGGCACCCTTCTTGAGGTCATCGCTGATGTCTGCATTTTTGAGGCACGCACGCAATCTTTCCACCAACTGCTTTCGTTTGGGCCCTTTGCTGGAAGCATACTGTTCACAAGCAATCTTTGCCAAACGCTTCGCTGTCAAAGCCATACTGCCACAAGTTTTGCAAATGACGTAAGACATTCCAACTCTTTTCTGTTTGCCATTTCCTGTGGCTGGAATGGTAACGAAAGTGGGGTCATGTGCTCCAGCATCGCCACGCTTGAAGCCAAGCAACCTTCGAGCCACTGCAGCTGCACGCACCTGGCGCGTGGCTTTGCTAGCATTCTCCCGTCTGAAGCTGCTGTCCTTGTGGAAGAGCTTGGCATCCGCCTGAGGATGTTTGTCTTCCCTATGCTTGCGGATGACGCTGTACACTTGGCCAGGTTTGAGGTTGTGATCAGCGGACAAGCCAAGTTTGCAAACAGGACACTTCCAGCTATAGACTCCTCCCTTCTTGACCGCAGACAGCGCAGGCAACGTGTTTTTGAAGCCGATTTTCAACTGTTCCTTCTCATCGGGATGCCAAGCATTGATATGAGCTCTCTTCTTGTCAACCCATCCTTTGCACACCCCAGTGGAAAAGTCACACAAAGGGCATGTCCACTCAGTACGCTTAGTGCGTCTGGACGAAGCACTGGCTGCGTCTTGTCCTTCACTGGCTGCACGTGGCGTGCACGGACCCCGACCCGAAGTAGCAGCCGCAGGGGAAGAAGAATTCTTGCGCTGCTCTGACAAAGTAGAGGCGGGCGCGGGGCTAGCACACCTTCCACGTTTATTGTTGCTATGAACCAGTGACGGCAAAGCTGACAATCTGGTGGCACCAACTGAAGTAGCGCCACATTCCGATCCTCCACCTCTGTTGCCCTGCATTGGACCATTTGCGGCCTGAGTCAAAACTTCAGGAGGGAAAGCACCTTCAAGTCGTTCATAGTGCTTTGAACGAAACCACAAAGCGATGGGAGCACCACCCTTGCCACGACCATTGTAAATCTCCGGAACCCCACGAGGCTGGAAGACAATGATCGGGCGATCGTAGTGCACAGCCGCAGCAGAAACTTCAAGAGCACTGCCCCAAGCACCAATCTTTGAGAGCATGGTGAGATAGCTCTCCCATGATTCGCAAGCATTCTCCGCCTCTGTTGGCTCCTTGCCGTCCCACCAGGGCTTGTAACGACCCTGGTGCTTGGTCAGGTGGGTGACAACGCTTGCACGCACATTCCTGGCTGTTTTTCCGCCCAAACTTTGAGCAAGGGCTTCAAAAAGACAGTTGCCGTCAGCAGGGATGCTTTTCACCTTCATATTGTGAGGGGGCTTGGGTTCCCCCGCAACACGCTTGGCCGGAGGACTCTTTTCAGGAGTACTGACAGTTCTTTTTGCCCCAGCGGGTTCTCCAGCATTGTCCATCTTTGCGTCCGACTTGTCCTCGTCCAAATTCTCAGCAGGAACCTTCTCAGCCCCTGCAATAGTCACTGGCTTTTTGACTGGCGTTCCCATGTAGAAAGATTTGCGAGGAGCAGGCGTGGCAATCGCCTGCCATGCATGGCTCTGGTTATAACTGACCCTTCCATTGCTAGCCAGTTTCATGGTATGTGTTCTCTGCCGTCTTTGTCTTGGAGCTTCAACAGCTACAATGACTTTTTCGCCAGCCTGAATTTCAATGAAATCCATATCCTTTTGAGCATTGGCCTGCACCCACCATTCCACTTGTTTGCCCACAGTTTTCCGGGACAACACCTTGAGTTCAGTCAGGCCAGCACGTGTAAGTTCCTGAGTCAAGGTACTAGCCGCCCAATCTCGCGGAACACCAGTGACGCGCCAAGCTCTGGCCTTAGGAGGAGGCTCGGCGCTCCTGGGCTTACGTACTCCCAGTCCATTCCATCCCCGGGCAATGCCCAGGTCACCAGCCATGGACTGAACCTTCTGCAAGTAGCTGGGCCCATCAAGTTCCGAACTTTTCTTGACCCACTCAACATCGCAAGATTCAATCACGGAGTTGTTCCATTGCAAAGGCTCCACAAACCAGGTACTTTTGCCTGAGCAGCCTAGAAGAGCTTTGGCAGCACTTCGCTCAATGCGTAAAAGGCCAGTGATCACTGGCTTGCCTCCGCCTTTCATGCTTTCTTGCTGAAACGCCCACATATCAAAGACTTTGTCCGCAACATGCTCTGGAACATGCCGATGCAACCAAGCCTGCGCGTTTGCCTTTGGCTTGGCCTGGATGCTCTGCCACTCGTTGTTTTGCAAATATTTTGCATCAACACTTAATCTCACTACAACAGTTTCAGGCTGCACTGCAGGAGCCGCTGACACAACGGCAGCTCTCTTGAGTGATGGCCCTTGGCCTTGAAGTGGGATCACAAACGCCTGCCTGGGCTGCACCTTGCCCGAGATCTTTCCTGGCACCATCCGCAAAGGTCGATCCTCCTCAGTCTGCTTGGCCTCTTTCGGCGCTAGCATCACAGCTGTGATGTTGAGCTCTCTTTTGATATCAGGGGAATCGCCTTTCAGCAAAACCTGCAACTCCTCAAGTTGCTCTTCCGAGTTCACTTGCACTGTAGCTGAAATATTTCCAGGCTTATCCAGTGCGACACAAAAGTCATCAAAGCCCAAAATGGGCCCCGTCCAGTCTGACTGACGCAGGCTCCAGACCGGCTTAAACGCAGTGTTGGCTCGAACCACTTCAGCAAAGGTCTTGGGCGTTTTGTGGGGCTGCTGCTCTGTGTGTGGCTGTTTTTGGACGTCCGCCTTTTGCTTAGGATGTGGTTTCGAAGTATTCTGCGGGGGCTGAGTAGGAGGAGAAGAAGGGTAAAAACCACCCCCTTGGCCGTAATCCCCCAGACCACCATCACCGCCCTGTTTATTTTTGTTCTTGTTCTTAGTCTTCTTGGGTTTGGCACACCCGCCATGGCCCATCATAGCACTGAGCTGTTGAAGCAAATTCCCACCGCCACCCCCGAGTCCCAACAATTGGAAAAGCTGAGAGAGTAGTTTGAGAATCTCACCTGCTTGTTGCAAATTGAAGCCATTTGCTTGGTTATTGCTTTGTTTCTGTTTCCTTTTGCGAGCTGTTGCTCTGCTTCCTGCACCATTGCCATGCATGGCATGCATCAATGCGTTCCGCTCTTTTGAAGACACAGCCCAAATCTTCTGAAGCAAATCGAAACTTGCAAGCACCACATCTGAACAATTCGTTTCTAAGCACTGCCAAGGCCCATCAGCAATGCATAGACCCGCAGCCACCGCGCGGAGGTTGTCCAGATAGCTGCCAAAAGGCTGATGCGCCTTCTTTTAGCAGCAAACAATCAAGCCACCAGACGAAACGAAATAATAAAAAGCTACCTTCAACTGGGATCAAGCAGCAACCAATATGCACCCCGCTTGCCCCAACAAGAAACAAAATCATCTACAAAACAGCTTCCTCCAACGGACCCAATTCTGGGTCCGGAAAACCTTCTCAAAACCGGCTTCGCTCAAAAGGGTCTCCCTAGTACATACAACAAATGTCTGACGTGTGAGCAGCGGTGATGTCTGCAAATCAGTCGTTTTACCCGACATTTTGGTGAATGCATTGTCCGATGTGCTGCAAACATCTTGGTTGCAACCTAGCAGAGGAGACCAGCGCAAAAAAAGGCAGTCACGCTGAGATCGGATTTAAAATCAATGTTATCCGGCAATGGTGTTTAAAATCAATGACGAGGCTGGCTTCAAATGACCATTACTTTCTGTCCTCACCGTGAACGTGCCACGAATGCGTGTTTATGCTTTCGGCTCAATTCTGTTCATTCCTTTTTTGCAAACAGAACAGATCATTTAATGCCACGAAGATATTTCAAGAAGGGCATTAAACAAACACCCATTTCGTAGCTTCATTACATTGAAACAACATGTGATTGGAGAGACCACATGAAAAGACCTAAACTAAGATTGCCTCCAAAATAAATGGCAATGGGATGCGATGGGTACCACCTTCGATAGTCTCATCAATCCATTGTTCAAGATCAACAGTCTATTGGCACGCTTGCAGGATCTGGAATCAGATCTATTTCAGATACAGGAGGACACACCAGGTTATTTCTTAGAAGCCAATCATGCAATCAAACAGGCTCTGGCGTAAGCACGACAAGCGATTCAGGCAATTGAACAACAGCAACGCAGACATCTGGTTTTTTTTCACGGAAGCCTTGTGCGGTACCATACCGATCTTGAAAGATTTCCACCACTTTGCGATCCTCAAGCAGGCTTTTTACACAGCCAGTAGCCAGTGAGAGATTCCGAAGAAGGATGATCTTAGAAATTTCCCAAGTAGGAACCTAAGACGATTCTTGGGTGCAATTTGTGCAAAGTCTTAGGCGTTGAGGGAGACATTGAACGCCAAGAGAAAAAGCTCGCACAGCGCATCAGCATTCAAACTGTGTATGCAAGGTTCGGTGAACTTTGTCGCGGAATTGGAGGAAAAAAAAGGTTTCAATACAATCGTACAGATGAAAGTTGGTGATAGGGAATGTTCGTGATCCGGTTCGAAAGAAAAGAATGTTCCAGATGCAAGTCGGTGATCGGGACTGTTCGTGATCCGGTTCGTAAAGCATTGATTTATTTAACCTCCTTTTTTTCAAGGATTTGCATCATAGAGAGTTGCACCGATGAGTTTTATTTTTCAGACATTTGGTGCGACTGAAAGCTGCGATGGTGTCTTGGTACGGTCATTTGGTGCGACTCACAGGTGCGACTTGTGTTTGGTACTGTCATGTGGTGCGACTGAAAGGTGCGCCGGTTTTTTGGTACGGTCATGTGGTGCGACTGAAAGGTGCGACGGTTTCTGGTTACGGACATTGGTGCGACTGCAAGCTGCGACTGTTTTGGTACGGTCATTTGGTGCGACTCAAGGGTGCGACCTTTCTTGGTACGGTCATGTGGTGCGACTCACAGGTGCGACTGTGCGACGTGTGTTTGGTACGGTCATGTGGTGCGACTGAAAGGTGCGACGCTTGTTTGGTACGGTCATGTGGTGCGACTCACAGTTGCGACGGTTTCTGGTTACGGACATTTGGTGCAACCGAAAGGTGCGACGGTGTTTTGGTACGGTCATTTGGTGCGACTCGAAGGTGCACCATTTCTTTGGTACGGTCATTTGGTGCGTCTCACAGGTGCGACGTTTGTTTGGTACGGTCATGTGGTGCGACTGAAAGGTGTGCCGGTTTTTTGGTACGGTCATGTGGTGCGACTGAAAGGTGCGACGTTTTTTGCTACGGTCATCTGGTGCGACTGCAAGCTGCGACTCTTCGTCTGCTACCATCATTTCCTGCGACTCAAGGGTGCGACTCTTGACTTGGTACGGTCAAGTGGTGCGAATGAAAGGTGCGACGGTCTTTTGGTACGGTCATGTGGTGCGACTGAAAGATGCGACGGTGTCTTGCTACGGTCATTTGGTGCGACTCACAGGTGCGACGGGGGCAGTCGTGGAGCACCCTTCGGCGAAGGTACCTTAAGCCCCCTTCGAAGGTACCTTAAGCCTTTGCCGAAGGGGGGACGGGGGGGAGGGGGGGGGTGAACGAGGAACCGAAGCCCCTTTAAGGTACCTTAAGGGGGCTTCGAAGGCTTCGAAGGTATCTTAAGGGGGCTTCGAAGCCTTCGAAGGTACCTTAAGGGGGCTTCGACGAAGGTACTTTAAAGGGTCTTCGCCGAAGACTTCGAAGGTATCTTAAGCGGGCTTGGACGAATTCTTCGAAGCCCCCTTAAGGTGCCTTCGAAGCCTTCGAAGCTCCCTTAAGGTACCTTAAGGTGGCTTCGAGCGTTGAAGCCTTGGCTGAAGCCTTTGAAGGTACCTTAAGGGAGCTTCGAAGGCTTCGAAGCCAGCTTCTTCGGCACCTTAAGGGGGCTTCGAAGCCTTCCTCAACGGACTTTCAAATTCAATTTCTCAAGCTCCCCCCTTAAGGTACCTTCCTGAAGGGCCTCTCACCGACTGCCTGGGGGCAGTCGCGTGGAAGGCAAGAGAATTAGATTTCAGATCATGGTATTGTGGAAGGCAAGGGGGGAAGTTTAAATAAAAGTTAGAATTTAGATCATGGCATTGTCGAAGGCAAGGAGGGGGAAGTTTAAATAAAGAGTTAGATTTTAGATCATGGCATTGTGGAAGGCAGAGGGATGAAATTGAAACAAAGAGTTGGAATTTAGATCATGGCATTGTGGAAGGCAAGCGGGGGAAAGTTTTAAGTTAGATTTTAGACCATGGCATGGTGGAAGGCAAGGGGGAAATTTTAATAAAGAGTTGGAATTTAGATCAGGCATTGTGGAAGGCAAGGGGGGAACTGAAGAGTTCGATTTTAGATCATGCCATTGTGGAAGGCAAGAGTGGAACTATAAACAAAGAGTTAGATTTTAGATCATGGCATTGTGGAAGGCAAGGGAGGGGAAAGTTCATAAAAAGTCAAATTTAGATCAAAGTTTAAAAACAAGAGTTGGATTTTAGACCATGGCATTGTGGAAGGCAAGAGGGCGAAGTGTAAATAAAGAGTTGGAATTTAGATCATGGCATTGTGGAAAGCAGGGGAGGAAGTGCAAATAAAGAGTTAGATTTTACTTCATGCCATGTGGAAGGCAGGGAGGGAAGTTCAAATAAAGAGTTGGAATTTAGATTATGGCATTGTGGAAGGCAAGCGGGGGGAAGTTGAAATAAAGAGTTAGAATTTAGATCATGGCATT
This sequence comes from Cladocopium goreaui, assembly GCA_947184155.2. Taxonomy (NCBI): domain Eukaryota; class Dinophyceae; order Suessiales; family Symbiodiniaceae; genus Cladocopium; species Cladocopium goreaui. Next base: position 28,449 of record CAMXCT020002365.1, read on the forward strand.
GTGGAAGGCAAGGAGGGAAGTTTAAATAAAGAGTTAGATTTTAGATCATGGCATTGTGGAAGGCAGGGGGATGAAATTGAAACAAAGAGTTGGAATTTAGATCATGGCATTGTGGAAGGCAAGCGGGGGGAAGTTTTAAGTTAGATTTTAGACCATGGCATGGTGGAAGGCAGGGGGGAAATTTTGAAGAGTTCGATTTTAGATCATACCATTGTGGAAGGCAAGAGTGGAACTATAAATAAACAGTAGATTTTAGATCATGGCATTGTGGAAGGCACGGGGATGAAATTTAAACAAAGAGTTGGAATTTAGATCATGGCATTGTGGAAGGCAAGCGGGGGGAAGTTTAAGTTAGATTTTAGACCATGGCATGGTGGAAGGCAGGGGGGAAATTTTGAAGAGTTCGATTTTAGATCATACCATTGTGGAAGGCAAGAGTGGAACTATAAATAAACAGTAGGTTTTAGATCATGGCATTGTGGAAGGCAAGGGAGGGGGAAGTTCATAAAAAGTCAGATTTTAGATTCAAGTTTTAAAAACAAGAGTTGGATTTTAGATCATGGCATTGGAAGGCAAGCGGAGGGAAGTTTAAATAAAGTGTTTGACTTTGGATCATGGCATTGTGGAAGGCAGGGGAGGAAGTGTAAATAAAGAGTTGGAATTTAGATCGTGGCATTGTGGAAGGCAAGGGGAGAAGTTTAAATAAAGAGTTCGATTTTAGATCATGGCATTGTGGAAGGAAAATTTTAATAAAGAGTTAGAATTTAGATCATGGCACTGTGGAAGGCAAGAAGGGGGTGGAAGTTTAAATAAAGAGTTAGATTTTAGATCATGGCATTGTGGAAGGCAAGCGAATTAGATTTTAGATCATGCCTTCGACGAACGTACCTTAAGGCGGCTTCGAAGCCTTCGAAGGTACCTTAAGGGGTCTTCGCCGAAGACTTCGAAGGTACCTCAAGCCTTTGCCGAAGGGGGGACGGATGGGGAGGGGGGGTGAACGAGGAACCGAAGCCCTTAAGCTACCTTAAGGGGGCCTTAAGGTACCTTAAGGGGGCTTCGAAGGCTTCGAAGGTATCTTAAGGGGGCTTCGAAGCCTTCGAAGGTACCTTAAGGTTGCTTCGACGAAGGGAACCTTGAGCCTTTGCCGAAGGCGGAGACGGGGGGGGAGGGGGGGGGTGAACGAGGAACCGAAGCCCCCTTAAGGTACCTTAAGGGGGCTTCGAAGGCTTCGAAGGTATCTTAAGGGGGCTTCGAAGCCTTCGAAGGTCCCTTAAGGGGGCTTCGACGAAGGTACCTTAAGGGGTCTTCGCCGAAGACTTCGAAGGTATCTTAAGCGGGCTTGGACGAATTCTTCGAAGCCCCCTTAAGGTGCCTTCGAAGCCTTCGAAGCTCCCTTAAGGTACCTTAAGGTGGCTTCGAGCGTTGAAGCCTTGGCTGAAGCCTTTGAAGGTACCTTAAGGGAGCTTCGAAGGCTTCGAAGGCACCTTAAGGAGGCTTCGAAGCCTTCCTCAACGGACCTTCAAATTCAATTTCTCAAGCTCCCCCCTTAAGGTACCTTCCTGAAGGGCCTCTCACCGACTGCCTGGTGCGACGTGTGTTTGGTACGGTCATGTGGTGCGACTGAAAGGTGCGACGCTTGTTTGGTACGGTCATGTGGTGCGACTCACAGTTGCGACGGTTTCTGGTTACGGACATTTGGTGCGACCGAAGGGTGCGACGGTGTTTTGGTACGGTCATTTGGTGCGACTCGAAGGTTTTGCACCATTTTCTTTGGTACGGTCATTGGTGCGTCTCCAGGTGCGACGGTTGTTTGGTACGGTCATGTGGTTGCGACTGGAAAGGTTTCCTGCGCGGGTTTTTTGGTACGGTTCATGGTGGTGCGACTGAAAGGTGCGACGGTTTTGTTTTTTTTGTTTTTGCTACGTATCTGTGAGATCGCAAGTTGCGACTCTTAGTTGCTACGATATTTCCTGCGACTCAAGGGTGCGACTCTGAATTGTACGGTCAAAGTGGTGCGAATAAGGTTGCGCACGGTTCTTTTGGTACGGTCATGTGGTGCGACTGAAAGCTGCGATGGTGTCTTGGTACGGTCATTTGCTGCGACTCACAGGTGCGACTTGTGTTTGGTACGGTCATGTGGTGCGACTGAAAGGTGCGACGCTTGTTTGGTACGGTCATGGGGTGCGACTCACAGTTGCGACGGTTTCTGGTTACGGACATTTGGTGCGACCGAAAGGTGCGACGGTGTTTTGATACAGTCATTTGGTGGGACTCGAAGGTGCACCATTTCTTTGGTACGGTCATTTGGTGCGTCTCACAGGTGCGACGTTTGTTTGGTACGGTCATGTGGTGCGACTGAAAGGTGCGCCGGTTTTTTGGTACGGTCATGTGGTGCGACTGAAAGGTGCGACGGTTTTTTTGCTACGGTCATCTGGTGCGACTGCAAGCTGCGACTCTTCGTCTGCTACGATCATTTGCTGCGACTCAAGGGTGCGACTCTTGGCTTGGTACGGTCATGTGGTGCGAATGAAAGGTGCGACGGTCTTTTCGTACGGTCATGTGGTGCGACTGAAAGATGCGACGGTGTCTTGCTACGGTCATTTGGTGCGACTCACAGGTGCGACGTGTGTTTGGTACGGTCATGTGGTGCGACTCAAAGGTGCGACGGTTTCTGGTTGCGGACATTTGGTCAACTGACAGGTGCGACGGTGTTTTGCTACGGTCAGTTCGTACCGCACCGTACCTAGACTAGTTTTTTGGTTTCGTCAAAGCATTACTCTTCAGCTTAGCCAAGTATGAAGCAAGTATAGGTATACTAGCTTTAAAGCAAAGAGTGCATTCCCAGAAGATACTGAAGTCTCAAATGATGACTCGAAGAGCTGATGTTGAAATAATGCTATTCTACAGGTGCAGCTTGCTATTATTTTCATGGTATTTGTCATTTTAAAATAGACAGGTTTACCAGGAAGATGCTGAATCGATTGTACGAGCGACACATACATAAATACAGCAATTCATAGGATGCCATTCAGCTCACCCTAAAGAAACAACATCACACAATTCGTGCCAGACGTGCTCATGCCATGGATTACCGTTGCTTTCTGAGGGAAGTTCATTACAGAATCGTCGATGAGAACGAAGAGAACTGTCATCCTACTTCCTTTACATTGAGAGATGCAAGCAAACTTGCCAAAGTTGATGTTGGGACACCACTCTTTCAGCACGACAACCAACATTATACAATTGAAGGTTTGGTCCCAAAGAAAGAAGACCAGATACAGCTGACCAGAAAAGAACAGTCTTGGTTGCTTGTAGAAATTCCAATCGTGCCTGACTATCCAGAATATGCCTGGGCTGCACTGAGACAAGCACGAACAGTACCGTGGGAAAAACATGCTCAAGAGAGAAGTGACGGTTACTACTCTCCTGCAGGCTTCAAACCACGATACCCTGAACCGAGCAAATGGTACAAACGTAGACCAGGTAGTGACTTCAAGAGTTCCTCCCAACACCCATGCAAGTGTCATAGGCTCCGTTTTTTGGTGCGTCTCAGTGATGCTTTGTCGCGAGCCGCAGTGGATTGCACACAAGATTGGTTTTTCGTAGATTTGCCGATCCTGAATGCTACCATTACAGAAACTGTCGGTGACCTGCTCCTGTTTGCCGCTGAATTGGTTGGAAACGACCGGCTGCGACCGGGCCACTTAGCCATCAGCGCAGGCGTTCCCAATGAGCGTTTATGGCAATGTAAGACGCCCTTAATTGTTCTTTGGAATCACATGCACATCGCCTCGCTCAAGCTCACTGGAGAAGTTCCTGCTTTCGCTTCGCTGAACTCTGCAGACCACACATCCAAACTAGGCACACCTGCCGATGCAACTAAAGAAGAAGGTGAATACTTTGCCATGGCAGCCATACACACTCTGCCTGAGTGGGTCATATCTGACGAACTCAAAGAACTTCGAGAAAAACATGCAACTGGTCCATGTCGATTGCCTCATGAAGAGCTAAAAGAGGTTCTGTCTGACAAGCCGAACAAAGTGCCCTGTGGTATAACACAGACAAGCAAAAGAAACAAGAATCGTTCAACAAGCAAAAGAAACAAGAATCGTTCAACTAAGACATCCTCTGCAGCTTCTTCAGCAAACACTCAGAACACCGTGGACTAACAAAGCACCACACTTAAAGCAATTTCCTCTCAATAGAATCAAAGCTTTTTCAAGAGGTGGCTGATATGAGACTGATCGCTTCCTCATCCCAATGCGTTCGTTTCACCTTTCCGTACAATGGTCCAGATGACAGTCGGTGATCGGGAATGTTCGTGATCCGGGTCAAAAGGACAAGAATTTTCGAGATGCAAGTCGGTGATCGGGACTGTTCGTGATCCGGTTCGAAAGGCCAATGCTTCGCGTTATGCGATGGGTGAGAGGGGAGGTCCAAGTGAACCAATTTGATATCCTGTATATCAACAGAAAACATGCTTTGCCAGAGCAATTCCCATTGCGTGTGAAATTTCTTGCTGATGCATCAAAGAATGTACCTGCAAAGTGCGAGAAAAAGCTCGCAATCTGCAGCAACATTCAAACTCTGGATGCAAGGTTTGAAGAACTTTGTCGCAGAAGTGGAGGAAGATAAAGGTTTCAATCGACTGTCCGATCGAAAGGATTTCGATCGGGAAGTGGATTGAAAAGATGCAAAATCGTACTCTGGACAATTCCCGCCCTGCGGCAATTCAAAATAAGAATGGGAGGCAAAAGACAGTTTCGGAAACAAATGCGTACAAGAATCCGTAGTTTGTTTACCAGCTGGCTGATATGAGACTGATCGCTTCCCCATCCCAATGCGTTCGTTTCACCTTTCCATACAATGGTCGAGATGACAGTCGGTGATCGGGAATGTTCGTGATCCGGGTCAAAAGGACAAGAATTTTCGAGATGCAAGTCGGTGATCGGGACTGTTCGTGATCCGGTTCGAAAGGCCAATGCTTCGTGTTAGGAATTTCATGCATTTCGAAAAAAAAAGAACATGTGCACTCAAGGGTCAGTCTTTTGGTTGTACCGGGTTAAACGCTGTCCGCATAAAAGTGCTCAAGATACCGCTTTCCAGTCGTTAGCGTATTTCGTTCTATATTGTTTGCATTCACAGAAATATATACTGAATCCATCTTTTAAACTTTTGATTCATTAGCAAGTAAACATTTTGCCACTAATCTGCATTCGTGCAAATCTTTTGCTATGCTGTCCTGCAAGTCCATGCTTGCAGCATGGCCTTGCGGAGCAGTGCTGCAAATCAAGGCTCTAGACTCTGGACTCTGCTGCAGCAAATAGTAGCCAAAAAACTTGTCTGCTATTCGCTCCAGTCAGAGTCATGGCTCCGGAGTTCGCGAATGATTAGCCGCAACTACCAGACCAAGCTGCTATGATATGGTGGACATTCGATGTTGTGGCTTCTGGAACTTCCAGAGGCTTCACCGCACCGAATGTGTTGCCTTAGCGCACTTATCTCCTGCTTCTATCTTCGGAATGAGACCGGCACAAGTTGTTCTCCACATTGCTAACATGTATGTGGTGATCTCCCTGAACTACGTCGTGTCTACACAGAAATTTGGGCTGCAGAGACTACAATCTTTTCAAACGTAAAGGTATTACGATTTATCCGTTTCTTTATTCTGTTTTATTCGATCACAGTACATTAGTCATTTTACGAACATAAATTAGTAAAGCTTGCCATCGCCCCTTCAATGCTGGCTGAGAAGGCCTTAGTTTGAATATAGGATTGATGAGAGGAATTGCTTGGAAGCAGTCAAAGAATATAAAGAGTTTTCTTCAATGATGAGGTTGGAATTGTCTTCATGCATCTTTTTATCTTGATTGAAATTGAGGTATCTATTCCTGCGGAACATTCGAGACAACAAAGACCGAACTGGTCTGGTATTTGCTGCAAACAACGCTCCGAAGGCATAGCTGGCAATTTGGACATTGTGCTTCTAATCAGAATTCCTTGACATCTTTGCAATGCATTACTGGATGGTTTCTTTTGACCATCCAGTAGCGCCTTGCGTGGAAAACCTTGCGTGAAATTGTCTCCTAGCATAACCGTCGTGGAGATCTGTCGCATTTGCTGTTCATACCAAAATGGCCGCAGAGGAATAAAGTAATTAAGCTGAAGTTCGCCCCCTCAATGATGGCTAAGAACGCATTAGTTAGAAAAGCGGATAATGGACACGAATTCTATGGAAGCATTTGTAGGAACGTATGAACTTGGACATGTGTTTGTTTTTTCCAGTTCATGTTGTTTTAACTGACTTTGGCGGCTGCTGAGGCATTTATGTTCAGGAATGCTTGAGATCAATTTGACTTGGGCATTCTTGAGCATTACATGCATATTTTCTATGAAGAACTGAAACAATGCTGGTGCCTTGCATTTGAAGTTCAGACGCAATCTATATCCATGGACAGTGTTGCAGGCAAGACCAGTTGGATACTGTTTGAACTTTTTGTCGGACACAGATGAATTTGGCATCTATTCATTCTGATACTATCATGATTTTCTTTCCCAAGACGTGAATGTAATCTGCATTGGTTGAAGTCTTTGCAATACATTGAGGCAAAATCATGAGATGGTCTTTGTCGGCTGGAGCCTCATTGTATATTCACTTTGAATGAAACTCGGTTGCTCCCCAACTTCGATCGACTCCTCAATCCGCGTCAACAGATCCGAGTACCTGCCGCGGAGCGCACAAACTGTACTCTGCAAGAGTAAGGATTCGATGCTCGTGGCTTGCATCTTGAACCAAGACGCACTCTACGTCCACCGAATGCGTTACCTTAGCGGAACATTCGAGGCGACAAGACCGAACTGGTCTGGTATTTGCTGCAAACAACACCCGGAAGGCATAGTTGGCAATTTGGACATTCATCAGTGACTTTTTCGATTTCGTTACAAATTCAGGCATGACAACAGATGTACATTTTCTTTGCGTTCGAAGTCTGATGAGTCCAATCTCCGGATCAAAGCTTTCCTTCCTTTTTTCGCAGCACAAAATCTATTTGTGTCTACTAACTTTTTGAAAGCCATCGTTGAGGGGGCGGCGGCCACTTTATCTTTATGATTTTCGGTCTTTTCTGTGCAAAAATGAACTCTTATCTTTTCTTGGCCTCTCTGCTTGTAAATGTTTTCTCTGTTTCAGGCTCAGTTGAACTCTGATGTCCTTTTTTTTTGTGCAAGGCTGGAATTGGATGTTAGCCTTTTGTGGAGTTGTCCGGCGCTTCTTTCCTTTTGCTAGAAACCTTTAAATTAAATGAAAGGATGTTTGTAATCTGTCAGCTCTATCGGATGGCTCGCCACAAATTGAAACAAGCAACTGAGGTTCCTTAGATGGAGTACAGCGCATTTTGAGGTGTTCCACTAGCCTTGGTGCTATAAGCATGGGTTGGTTGTTTCTATCTTGAACATATACACATACTTCTATCTTTTGATTGCATAAGACTATTTTTTGGTACGGTCATGTGTGGATTGAACGGTTGACCCTCAGATGAAGGCCACTTGGCTCCTGTCAAACGTCTTTGGTTGTTTTCCACGTGCCTCCTGTCACCATCATTTAAATCTTTGTTCTGGTTACCGGCCAGCGTCAGGCGGAGGCTTTACGTTCGAGGAAAAACATGACATTGGATAATTTTACAAACATTTGAAATGCTATCGCAAAGAGACGCTGTGAAAACAGAGATGGCCAAGTCAACACTTGCATCAACAGGAAAGTACTCCATTCTTTTCTGTTTTTGAATGCTTTGCTGATCGTATTGTTTGTTTTGTTTTCTTTTGAGGTTGCGACATTGAGTGGTTCACACAGGGACATATGTATGCTAAAAAAACTAGCTTTGTTTTGTTCACAGGGAGAGAAGAGCGGACAGAAAAAAGTAATAGCCGACATAATATTTTAAATGTGATCGCAAAGAGAGTGGATGTTGGTGAAAGTTATTTGTGTCTTTTTACATGATGTATCCGTTTTATTTCATTACTTTTGGCTTCAAAAAGAAATGTTAGGGACACAATATTCGTTACCGAGACACAGACCTGTGTTACAAAGTCTTAAGCTGCCAGGAAACTTGCGAATTTACGCCCCCAGAAGAATTGAGGAGACAAGGCCTGAACCGCTCGTTCCATTCAAGTTTCTTTGCCTGTCTTGTCTCGTAGACGTGTAGGTACGTGGGAGCTCTTGGATGCCACCGGGCCCTTGGCAGCGCTGCACCAGCGCGTTCTGGAGGCTGGTTGCCAAGTGAATCCCGAGGGCAACCCCGTGAAAGCATTGTTCGCATTTATTCCCTCAGGAAATTGAGAGACCCGTAACTTTGAATACGCAATGGGTCTGCCAGTGCTTGGCTTCCCGTGATCAGCTTCGTCTGTGATCGGGTTGCCTGGCGCTGGTTTTCTCTTTGCTATAAACATTTATGGCAAGTATCAATTTGAAGCAGCTTTCCACTCTAAAAGAATACTGCTGAAGAATGGGTTTGTTGTTCTGGGTTTCCCGTGATCAGCGTTGTCTGTGATCGGGTTGCCCGGAACTGCTTTCCCTGAGAAATTATTTGAAAGAGTTTTCAAGAAAAAATATCTTGCAAGTAGTTTCCTTTTTTTTTTTGCACGATGTTGCTGTGATGTTGCGTGCGATAGTGAGGGATCATTTGCAACCTCTTGCCCTCAATTTACCCGGAACTGCTTTCCCGGAGAAATTATTTCAAGCATTCAATGCCATGCTGCATTTTGAAAAAAAACAGGAGATGTGCACATAAAGATCAGTCTTTTGGTTTTACCTGGTCCATACCCGTCGCTTGGTCCTCTCCATGCTCCTGCCATTAGAGCTTCACCTTGCGGGCGATAGTCGACTGTTGGCCCTACTGCACCCTTGCTTCTTTGTGTATGGGTGCGGGCTGCAAAATGCATTTTGAAAAAAAACAGGAGATGTGCACATAAAGATCAGTCTTTTGGTTTTACCTGGTTAAAAGCTGTCAGCATGAAAGTGTTCTAAATAGAACTCTTAGTAGACAAGTTGTGCATTATCTGCCTTTTCATGCTCTGCAATGTGCGTATTATTTGTGCGATTGGGTAGTTTCCTTTTTTTTTTGCTCGATGTTGCTGTGATGTTGCTTGCGACGGTGAGACATCATTCGCAACGTCTCTGCCCTCAATTTGCCCAGCGCGAACTGAAGTTATCTTACATTCAGGCAGAGTATTGATTGTAGCTTCCCTGCGTCCAGCAGTGCGGACAAAAAAAAGGCTTCCGAACAAACAGTCCTCGAAATTCAGGGGCACGCGGAACTTGGAACAAAGGTGTTTTTGTCGGAGGAAAAACATAAGAGTGGACAATTTTACAAACGTTTTTGGCTGGAGAAGGAGAACATCGAGCATCTTAAATCGTTCTTGTGGTTACCGGCCAACGTGAGACAAAGGCTTAACGTTCGAGGAAAAACATGACAATGGATAATTTTACAAACATTTGGTGAAATAGATTTTGTGCTGTTGGCAGTTTTTCCTTTTGCGATCTTCGAGGTCCTATTTTTTAGAGGCGCAAGATTTGAAACTGAGGTTTCTGAATGTGGCGTTTTGCTCGACGACGAGTGTTGAAGTCTGCATTCGCCTCGAGCGCAGGTTTCGCAAGTCGGTGTGGATGTGAATGGTGAATGTATGTCGATGTTTTTGGGAACAAAAAAATTGTTCAGCTATGGTTTGGTGGCCTTTCAGGCGCAAAGATTTGTTTCAGAGTAGTTAGCAGGTCCCAGTTGGGGAGGTAGGGAGGGCCAGGTTGCTCAAGCGAGCAGCTTGGAAAGAAACCGGTCATGTCTCCGACGCTGCAAGTTTGCGTCGACATGCATCAACGCTTTAATATCGAATTCATGCCACATTTTGTTTTTATCAAGATGATGATTTGTTTTTTAACAAGATGATGATTTTCCCAATGCATGTCGGAGAGCGGGTGTGTCCGTGATCCCTTTTCCATTGCCAGGGAAACTTTTCTGTATTCTGCAGTTTTATTCGAATGCGCCAGTTGGAAGAAACATTGTTATGCAAGCAATGTGCTGAGTGTGTTGTTTGTTTGTGACTTTGCTGTGTAGCTGCTGTTCCGAATGTGCATAATTTGTGCGTCTTTATCCCTCCTATAGTCTCAAGATTTTGGCTCTTTGTGGCGCCGATTTGTGACCTGTGACGATGAATGGAGCGATCAACGATGATCTTGCAAAGGCACTTGGTCTCCTTTTTTGTTTTGTTTTTTTTATGCGAAACCTGTCAGGCTGCTATCCTGAACAATTCGGTCTTCTACATTGGCAACCAAAGGTTGGTGGAGAGTCTGATACCCAGTTTATTTTTTCCATGCTGAGCTGATCGTATTTTGTCTTTTGTTTTATTTTGAGGTCATCAGATGTTTGAATATCGTCGTCCCGCTCGGTGGTGTCCATTCCTGATTTGCAGCAACTACACTGTTTCAGGCTCAGTGGAACTCATGCATTCGATGGTGAATACATTTTTTTTCAGATTTTGTCCCATGGAGGTCTACCTGGACGCTCCATGATTCTTGAGAGGGATGAGGGCTCCGACGGATGGATCGCCTTTGAAGGCATTTATGACTCTGTCAAGTATGAATTCGACAGGCTCCGAGTTTGTTTCAAGTGTCCTGATGTTGGAGCATTGGATGATGGTTCGTTTCAGGGATGGTTTGTTAACAGAGCTGCCGATGGAGCTGAGCCCGACTGGGGCACTGCAACGATGTGTTGTCTTTCCCATTGGGAACGTGAATGAAGCGTGTTATTGTTTTTTTTTCTGCTTGTAAATGTGTTCTCCGTGATTGTCAAAGCATATGATCTAAAGTTCTTTGTTGATGCAATGATTCCTTTTTTTGTTTCTCAGGTCAGTGATCGGGAACAATCCGTGATCTGGAATGAAACAACGCTTCCAATCATGCTGCAGCGCGAGTGTATTTGCTAAGTCAATGCACTATTGTCCGACTCAGGGATCTTCCTCTCGGTGACAAAATAAAGCCAATTATATTTCGGCGTTTTCAGATTGCCAGAATGGCATCGTTACCTTGTGTATTCCGCTTTTTTATTCGAATGTGTCAGTTGGAAACACTTCGTTTTGCAAGCAATGTTCTGTGCGTCGTTTTTTGCTTGCGATGCTGTTTTGTATATCAATTTTCGTAAATTTCAAACGCACATACTATCTTCATGCCCAACACTGCTATAGTCTCAACACTCCGGCTCTTCGTGGCACCGCCCTCTGACTGTGACAACGAACGGGGTGTTCAGCGATTCACATCGACATCGACTTGAGAAAAAGGGAACTCGGATATCGCAAAAATGATGAAATCTCGACAGAACACTTTCTCTTTGACAAAAAATCTATACATTTGCAAAATTCTTTTTGAAAACAATCTCATCTCGCCATTAGAAATTTGGCCTAGCTGCTCTCCTTCTTCGGACTTCGTAGGAAACGTTTCCGCTATTTCTTCATGATGAAGATCTTGTGTGGCTTCTGCGTGAACGTCAAGGTCAACGAAGCAACGAGTCCAATCCTGGCAATGGGATGTGACAACAAACGGGTCGATCAACGATACCCTAGACCTGTCAGGAGGCTATCCTTTCCGATTGAATCTTCTACATCGGAAATTTTGAGAGCCATCACTGAAGGGGGGCAGCCACTTTATCTTTATGATTTTCGGTCCTTTCTCTGCAAGAGACTTCTTTGGTATGAACTATGATGTCCTAATATTGAGGCTGGCCATCTTTCACCTAGGAGATATTCCTATAGAGGCGACATAAGATTTGAAATGCTATCGCAAAGAGACGCTGTGAAAAGAGAGAGGCCAAGTCAAGACTTGCATCCACAGGAAAGGAGTCCATTCTTTTCATCACAATATTTCCCCAAGTACATTTCTCAATGAGGCCGGAGTCTCAATCTTGGTGAAAGTTATTTTGCTATATTAGTATCGTCTTAGAATTTCTTTGCAGGAAATGCGGAAGCTCGACAGAATACGTCGCAAAAGGTGATATAGATATGACGAAAAGCTTGTTCATGAACTTTTCGTCAAGAAGTCGACATTGAAAGCGAATGACATTCCAGGTACTTTGCCACATGTGATGCTGCTCCAACACAACAACAGGGACTTTCACAGAACGATATTGTGACATCTGAGGAACATGGATGTTTGTGCGTGCAAGGGATTGAACACGATGATTACCCGGTGTTCCGAGCCGCAGGTCAGACTGGATCATTTGTATTTATCTAAGAATGGGTCTGCCAGTGCTTGGCTTCCCGTGATCAGCTTCGTCTGTGATCGGGTTGCCTGGCGCTGGTTTTCCTTTGCTATACGTCGAATATATTATATTGAATATATGTTTTTTTTGACAGAACGCGTTTGTGACTGAACGGTCAATTCTCATATAAAGGCCACCTTGATGTCGTCAAACTTGATCGTGTTGACGTCTGGCTGGAACAGCAGGAGTCCTCAGAGGAGTTTGGGCTGATCCAGATCTTTGCGCTGAAAAAAGAAAATCTAATGTATTGATAGGAAGAAAAAAGAATGGGTTTGTTGTTTCTGGGCTTCCCGTGATCAGTCTTGTCTGTGATCGGGTTGCCTGGAACACCTTTCCCTGAGAAATTAATTGAAAGAGTTTTCAAGCAACAATATCAACCAAGTAATTGTTTTGCTTGATATTGCTGTGATCTTCAAAATGATCAGCGCAGGCAACAGGAGAAGCAAAAAGCACAAAATAACTTTCCGAACCGGTGTCTGCCAGAAGGTTTGGCAATTCAGGATGGAATACCGCTGAAAAATGGTGCTGGTGGTTTCCGCTAGATCAAGGCACATGGATGCCCCGCTTCGGGTTTCCTCTGGACTGCGTGTGCCCTGCGTTGAGCAGTGCGGGAAAAAACGGCTTCAGAGCAAAGAGTTGTCGAAAGTTTCGAAATGGGGAGGAAGGATCGAACGGAACAGAAGTTAAAACGAACGAAGGGAAGCGCGAAAGACGTCAATGGTTCTGGAAGAGATTGCTTTGCAGAAGAGTTTAGCAAATGAATGGATGTTTTGTCAAAGAGAAAGTGCTCTGTCGAGATTTCATCATTTTTTTGCGATATCCGAGTTCCCGTTTTTAATGTGGCGTTTTGTTCGACAACGAGTGTTGAAGTTTGCGTTCGCTTGGAGCGCAGATTTTGCAAGCCGATATCGATGTGAATTGTGAATGCACTTCTATCAGGGACCTGTTAAGTTGGGCTTGCAGCTTTGTCGGATTTGCGGAATTGTCAGATGCTCAGATAAAAGTCAACTGGCTCTCGTATGCAGTGATTTATTTATTTTTTTATCCTCTGCAGCAGCTGAAGTTGTCTTTGCGCTATCTTGGACACATAAGTTGGAGAATATTGTTATACACTCGCATTCCATTGAACCTTCCGGGTCCTTGAGTCTGATTCTTCTCTTTTGACGCAATTCCTGAAGTGTCAGACTCTCAGATCAGTGCAAGTTGTCTACAGGATTGGTTATCTTCTGCTTTTTTTTGGCAGATTTTGGCACATTTTGTTTTTTTTTATCCAGAGCTTAGGGTTTACCCTGAGAGAATCATGGCAGAAATTTGGGCAGCGCTCCCGCTGAGGGGGGCCGACCCCCATCGCGAAAAGTTTCTTTTACTTGGTGAGGTTGCTGGAAATTGATGCTGATCCGTTTTCTTGTTCGTGATCGGTCCGTCCGTGATCGGGTTATTGAAACCGAAGTTTGGCTCATTTCAGTTGGCTCATTTCAGTTGCCTTTTCGAAGCACTTACCGCCTCGACACCTCTATTGTTTCATTCTTCAATGGCATTGGTGCCTTTCATTGCTGATCATTCTCTCCAAGAAATGCTTTGGCAGTTGATGTTAGCAGATCGCAATCTGCATGTAGCAAACGAAGTCCTCAATACCTTACTCGAGATTGAAGAATACTTAGAAGATTGTGCTGCACCAGCTGCGCTAGCGACATTGAGGTCGACCATTACCTGGCATCGTCGAACCATTTATCAGTTAGCCATTTGGAAGCTTCAAAAGCTGATGGAATGCCAACGAGCTCTGAATGAGCACTTCGTGCGTTACCACCGTGCACCGCTTGTTGATCTTGAATTGTGAAAGTGAAGTCTTTCACAGCTTTGGGCTATGAAGAAATGTAGCCTATCCCTGGCTGCTGGCCAGCACGTAGTCGGATAGCCTTTTTTGTTTCCTGTTTTGCTTTAATGGTCCTTGATTCTTATGTTTCTCTTTTGATTCGATTTCTCCAAGTGTCAGATTCTCAGATAAGTACAAGTTGTCTACAGGCGTGGTCGTTTGTTTTTTTTTTGGTGGATTTTGGCACAAAAAGGTTTTTTTTGTTTATCTAGAGTTTAGGGTTTAGCCTTAAGGAATCATTTGAAAAATTTGGGCAGCGCTCCCGCTCAGGGGGGCCGACCCCCATTGCCAATGGTGAGATGAGATTGTTTCCAAAAGGAATTTAGTGAATGAGTGTAATTTTGGTGAAATAGAAATTGGTCTGTCGGGAATGCATCAATTTTGCGATATCCGAGTTCCTTTTTTTAATAGCCCAAAGATTTGAAACTGAGGTTATAGCTCAAAGACTTGAAACCGAGGTTTCTGAATGTGGCGTTTTGCTCGACAACGAGTGTTGAAGTCTGCATTCGCCTCGAGCGCAGATTTCGCAAGTCGATGTCGATGCGAATTGTGAATGTAAATCAATGAGGTCCGTTTATTCGGAAAAGAAACCTTTTCGGCTACGGCCTGGTGGCTCTTCTGGCGCAAAGATTTGTTTCAGAGTAGTTAGCAGGCCCCAGTTGGGGAGGTAGGGAGGGTGGGCCAGGCTGCTCAAGCCAGCAGCTTGGAAAGAGACCGCTCAGGTCTCCGACGCAGGACGTTTGCGTCGACATGCATCAACGCTTTAATTTTGATAACATGCCACAGGTTTTTTTTTGTCATGCCTATTGGTGCCCTCGATCAGCCATTGTTTTCGGCCGATGCGCTCGGGTGAGACTTCCCAGCAGGCAGTTTCTGCGAGGATTTTCACTGTGAATCTTCAATGCGATCTCATCGTCCGTTTCATTTGAGTTGCTTGCGGGTCATTCTCAGGTCCTGTGGCTGGACAATCCTACTACAGTCCCTGTGTTTGACCCGAATATATTTGTTTCATGTTTCCTTCGATGGATGACTGGTGTGCTTCCATGTCTCCATCCTTGTGGCTTTTATTTTTATTATCAAGATGATGATTTTCCCAATGCATGTCGGAGATCGGGTGTGTCCGTGATCCCTTTTCCATTGCCAGGGAAACTTTTCTGTATTCTGCAGTTTTATTCGAATGCTCCAGTTGGAAGAAACATTGTTATGCAAGCAATGTGCTGAGTGTGTTGTTTGCTTGTGACTTTGTTTTGTATCTGCTGTTCCAAATGTAGATAATTTCTGCATCTTTATCCTTCCTATAGTCTGAATATGTTGGCTCTTTGTGGCGCTGATCTGTGACTTGTGACGATGAACGGAGCGATCAATGATAATCTTGCAAAGGCACTCGGGCTCTTTTCTCTTTTTTCGTTTTTTACGCTAGACCTGTGAGGATGCTATCAGGAAGAATTCAATCTTCTACATTGGAAACCAAAGGTTGCAGGAGAGTCCGATTCCCAGTTTATTTTTGAAAGCCCAGCTCATCGTTTTGTTTGTTTTTTTTTTGAGGTCAACAGATGTTCGAATATCGTCGTCCCTCTTCGTGGTGTCCATTCCTGATTTGCACACAGTACACTGTTTCAGGCTCAGCTGAAATCATGCATTGGATTGTGAGTAGATTTGTCATTTAGAGTTTGCCTCATGGAGGTCGAGCCGGACATGCAATGATCCTTGAGAGGGATGAGCGTTCAGAGGGATGGGTCGCCTAGGAAGGCATGTTGAACCCTGAGAATTTTGAATTCGAAAGGCTCCGAGCATGCCTTAAGTGTCCTGAAGTTGGAGCACCGGACAATGGTTCCTATCAAGGATGGTTAGTTAACAGAGCTGTAGATGGAGCCGAGCCAGACTGGGGCGCTGCAATCATGTCTTTGTTGTTGGGAACGTTAATGAAACGTGTTATTGTTTTTTTCTCTGCTTGTAAATGTTTTCTCCGTGATTGTGAAAACATATGATGCAAAGTAGTTTGCTGATGCAATGGCAATGATCTTTTTTTTTGTTTCGTGTCTCACGTCAGTGATCGGGAACACTCCGTGATCTGGAATGAAACAACGCTTCCGGTCATGCTTCAGCGCGAGTGTATTTGCGAAGTCAATGCACCACAATCCGACTCAGGGATCTTCCTCCGGGTGGCCAAATAGTGTCAATTATATTTCAGAGTTTCGAAATCGAATGAGCAGCACTCTCTAGTATTCAAGTGATGCACTTCACGAGACCACATCACATGACATGATTACGTGTTATTCATTCTGGCTCCCCAGCTTCTATTAGCGACCTGTTAAGTTGGGCTTTGAGTTTTGTCGGAATTGCGGCATTGTCGGATTCTCAGATAAAGGTCAGCCGACTCTCGTATGCAGTGATTTATTTATTTTTTCATCCGCTTCAGCAGCTGAAGTCGTCTTTCCGCTGTCCTCGACATTGAAGTTGGAGTATATTGCTTATACACTCGCATTCCATGGAACCTTTCTGAACGAGGGCCTTGAGTCTGATTCTTCTCCTTTGACGCAATTGCTGAAGTGTCAGATTCTCAGAGAAGTGAGTTGTCTACAGGATTGGCTATCTTCCCCTTTTTTTTGCAGATTTTAGCACAACATTGTTCTTTTTATCCAGAGTTTAGGGTTTAGCCTTAGAGAATCATGCCAAAAATTTGGGCAGCGCTGCCGCTGAGGGGGGCCGACCCCCATCGCGAAAAGTTTCTTCTTCTTGTTGAGGTTGTTGCGACAATGAACGGCGCTATCGGCGATTTGATTGCACAGGCACTTGGTTTTCTTTATTTTATTTTATGAGCGATGAATTTTCGCCAGATCTGTCAGGAGTCTATCCTGCGCGACTCAGTCTTCTACATTGGAAACGAAAAATTGGTGAAGAGTCGGATCCCCAAGTTTTGTTTTTGAAAGCCGAGCTCATCGTTTTGTTTCTTTATTTTGTTTTTTTGAGGTCAGCAGATGTTTGAATATCGTCGTCCCTCTTCGTGGTGTCCATTCCTGATTTGCACACAGTGCACTGTTTCAGGCTCAGCTGAAATCATGCATTCGATTGTGAATACATTATTCATTTAGATTTTGCTTCATGGAGGTCAAGCTGGACACGCAATGATCATTGAGAGGGATGAGGGCTCCGACGGATGGATCGCCTATGAAGGCAGATGGAACCCTGAGAATTATGAATTCGACAGGCTGAGGGCATGTTTTAAGTGCCCCGAACGTGGAGCACTTGACAACGGCTCGTATCAAGAATGGTATGTTAATGCAGCTCCGATTGGAGCCGCCCCTAACTGGGGGACTTCGACCATGCGTTGCCTTTCCAAGTGGGAATGTGAATGATACGTGTTATGTTTGTTGGGTCTGGTTGCAAATGTTTCCTCCGTGATTGTGAAAGCATATGATCTAAAGTTTTTTTCTGATGCAAGGATTTGTTTTTTTTTTGTTTCTCAGGTCAGTGATCGGGAACACTCCGTGATCTGGAATGAAACAACGCTTCGAATCATGCTTCAGCGTGAGTGTATTTGCTAAGTCAATGCACCACAGTCCGACGCACGGATCTTCCTCCAGGTGGCCAAATAATGCCAATTATATGTCAGAGTTTCCAGATGAGATGAACAGCATTCGCTAGTATTCAAGCGATGCACGTCACGATGCCACATCACATGACATGATTACGTGTTATTCATTCTGGCTCCCCAGCTTCTATTAGCGACCTGTTAATTTGGGCTTTGAGTTTTGTGGGAATTGCGGAAGTGTCGGATTCTCAGATAAAGGTCAGCCGACTCTCGTATGCAGTGATTTATTTATTTTTTCATCCGCTTCAGCAGCTGAAGTCGTCTTTGCGCTATCCTGGACATTGAAGTTGGAGTATATTGCTTATACACTCGCATTCCATGGAACCTTTCTGAACGAGGGCCTTGAGTCTGATTCTTCTCCTTTGACGCAATTGCTGAAGTGTCAGATTCTCAGAGAAGTGAGTTGTCTACAGGATTGGTTATCTTCTCCTTTTTTTGGCAGATTTTAGCACAACATTGTTCTTTTTATCCAGAGTTTAGGGTTTAGCCTTAGAGAATCATGCCAAAAATTTGGGCAGCGCTCCCGCTGAGGGGGGCCGACCCCCATCGCGAAAAGTTTCTTTTAGTTGTTGAGGTTGTTGTGAGAATGAACGGTGCGATCAGCGATTTTATTGCAGAGGCACTTGGTTTTCTTTATTTTATTTTAGCAGCGATGAATTTTCGCCAGATCTGTCAGGAGTCTATCCTTGGAGATTCAGTGTTCTACATTGGAAACGAAAAATTGGTGAAGAGTCCGATCCCCAAGTTTTGTTTTTGAAGGCCGAGCTTATCGTTTTGTCTTTTTATTTTGCTTTTTTGAGGTCAGCAGATGTTTGAATATCGTCGTCCCGCTTCGTGGTGTCCATTCCTGATTTGCACACAGTGCACTGTTTCAGGCGCAGCTGAACTCATGCATTCGATTGTGAACACATTTTTCATTTAGTTTTTGCTTCATGGAGGTCGAGCTGGACACGCAATGATCATTGAGAGGGATGAGGGTTCCGACGGATGGATCGCCTATGAAGGCAAGTGGAACCCTGAGACTTTTGAATTCGAAAGGTTGAGAGCATGCTTTAAGTGCCCGGACCGTTGGGCACTGGATAACGGCTCCTATCAAGGATGGTTTGTTAACGGAGCTCGACGTGGAGCAGACCCCAATTGGGGCACTTCGACAAGTTAGGACTCCTCCTGAAAGGAGGATACAAACCTTATTCAAAAAAAGGAAAAATTTCAGTATGACTGAAATTAGCTGTTCTATGTTTGCAATCGGCTTTGCAGATATTGGTCATGCAAGCTTATTGCTGCGATGTTTTCTGAACATCTTTTTATCTGTTTTGTTTATTTTAAACAAAACCTTCTCACTGTTTCTGGTCGTCAGTGAAACTTTGATTTCCAAAACAATGAAAATGAATTATGTTCATCCGATCCTTTCGGTTTAAGGGAGGGAGAGGTGGGAACTCTCGTGTTTTTCGAAACTTGAAGAGCAATGGGGGTATAGATGGTAACTGACGCAGTCAAAGTTGGACTCAGGTTGATTTTCCTGATGATTTTGCACAGGAAGAAGCTAAACATCTAGCTGCCCTTGAGAACGATGCTCTTGCGATTGAACACGAGAATGGTTTGACCAAAGAGCAAAAAATTGCTGATGAGATGCATGCAATTGGTGACACTGAGGTATCAGGTTTGGCAAACAGTCACAATGCTGATTTTCTTGCTGGTACTTTTCGGATGGAATACCTTTGTTTGTTGTGCCCATTACAGACAGTACATGTGATGCCAACCAACTATACGAACCTTTCGAACCTGTTCGGCTTTCAGCAGGGAACGTCACCGCTGCTGGCATTGAGGATTACTCTGCAGTCAACACTCTTGGCCTGGCGCGTAGTCGTTTGCAACATGCAGGCAGTCAGCAGTTTTGGGAGACCGGCCTTTGGAATGACTTCTTTGATCCAAACTAATCAGGGTGGGACATATAGGTGTATGTCCCTCCCTGATGAGGGGTGTGACCGTTCGAACTTGGTACACAGCGTGTACCAGCTTCGAATGGCCACTTCGTAGAAGACTTTTCTAGCGGCTTTGAACGGACTTTCAAATGACCTTTTGTTTCAACGCATGGTCAATCTGAAGTGGACAGTGCAGAGGTTTTGGAACGTATGAAGAAGTCGGTGAAAGTTTCTGCAACGTTCATGGACCATGTCAAGACCACTACAGTTATGAGTTGGAGGGATCAACGCGATTCTGAATGGCAGACTGCCATCTAACGCTGGCATGGGATGTTGAATTTTTCATCGCGAGCCCAAGTGTTGGTGGATGTTTTTCACAACGGAGCTCCTTCTACTATCATGAAGCGTTATCGGAGAATGTCAACAATGACAATTTCTTCAAAGACCATGGCAGAGTTTTTCTGTGTGACGAGTCTCAGTTTTAAGAGTTTCTTTGGGTTGAGAAAGAGAGAACGTTGTGCCACTTCTAGGCTTAAGGGGTACATTGAAGCTGTAATTTTTTGTTTTCATGAACTGGAGTTGTGGAGTTCGAGGGACTGACACTCAGCAGGCGATGTCAGGGTGTTGCAGCCTTAGATGTTGATCACAAACTTTAGCAAGGCGAGCCTCTCTCTGTTGAACAGCTTGAAACGTTACACAGAATCCTTTTTGAATGATGCCGAAATCTGGAACCAAGTTTTGCAGGGATGCCTCTCTTGTGTGTCTATGCCCAGTCATATTGGAGTGATGTTCAACATGATGACAGTATCTTGGAGGACTTCGATGAGTCAGGGAGCTGTGCATACATAGAGGTGGCAACAGGTGTCCACAAGACGGCAAAGTCGCTCCATGCTCAGACCTTTATTTGCCTTTGGTTGCACCTTGTCTAGGCATAGTGAAGGGTAACTGGGGAGCGTAATGGTGTGCTTGTCGAAGACAGCTTGGCATTCATGATTTGAAACCTTTGCTACTCATGCCTACACTTGATGCCTTGCAAGAGCCAACGGAAAGACCTCTGAGCTCGTCGGGAGCTGGAAGTTGGATGCGTGCTCTCCTCAGTGTGGACGGCACAAACAAACAAATTAGGTTTTCTTCTCACTCCTTGAAGGCGACATGTTTGAGTTATGCTGCAGAGAGAGGTTGCTCTTTTGAGGACAGACTCAGTTTGGGATACCGCACACATAGCTGGAAGATGGCTCTTGTGTACTCACGAAATGGTACTTCAAGACAAATGAGAGTTTTGGAGTGCATGTTAAAGGAAAACCGAGACAAGCGTTTCAATACCAACGACACTCGCAGTGGCAGACTCGGCAGCTTGCCGAACCTTGATGGAGGACGTCCCGCAGAAACATTGCTGGATCCCGTTGGCAGTGCAGAGAGAGTTCACATGACCAATCACATGACTTGGCAACAGAAGTCAGAACTTAAAATTCAAGATTTTGATGAGTTTGTTTTGAGCGACCATGCAACGACAGGTAGTGAGACAGAGACCGATGTGGAGACCACGGTGAGACCGAAAGTGTCATACTGTGACATAGTTTCTCCAGAAGGCGCGGTTTTGCACCAGCGTTGCAAGGGGAAGACTTTGCTTTTGATGAAAAATGAAAACAGAGTTGTCTTCCTTTGCAGTCGAGAGACTGGCAACATGTACAAGGTAACGCAAAACGCGTCATGCCTTTTGATACCCGTCAGTGTTTCCGCGCAAAGCTTGACTGAAACAGAAGGGCAAAAAGGGCTTGGCATGTCTCTTCAATTTCGTTGTCGCGACATTAGAATTTTATGCTCAGTGACCATTCTTTTTTCAGTGATGTCTCATGCTGTTTTCAGGTACATGAAAACCACAATGGTCATGATTGTGATGTTTCATGCTTTTCGTCCTGAACGCTTGAGAATCCAATTCTGAAATTTACATTTCGCGCGGCGATCGTTTTGATCTCAGACTTGCATGTGTTCCACGAGGCACGGCAAGAGAGAGCATCAAAAACGTTGTACACGATTTCATAGGATTTGCCACGACCACCCACTTTGTAGGTTGACCATTGTTTCAATTCTTTTAAGTGTCAAACAAGATTGCTATGACAGATTGTAGAAGGAGCTTCAGTTAGAACTAGAGCAATGGCCCTGGTAGATTCTGAAGCTGCCTTTGCAAGTCATCGCAATACAATCGACGGAAGCCGTGAGTTGCTGAACTTATGCACGGCCGCAAACTTACCAGTTTCATGGGGTTGGCATTTGCAATTGGGACGCCTCAGACGCCGGCCAGTGAAGAATTGTTCCGAAAGTTTGCAACAGCAATAAATGGTGGTACAGAGCCGTCCATCACCTTGTTGTCCTTGTTGCGGCGACTTCATTTTGAAGCAATTACAATGGGGGTTGCCCATTTGAAAACAAAATTTTCAACAGATGCTGGAATAGAAGGCGGATGCAATTTACCACCTGTGGAGAAAGTGGCCCGCCTCAACGACAAACAAGCCAGGTTGAAGGGAGTTATCAATCAGAGGTGAACTTCAGCCATCATATGCGCTGATTGATCTAGTAGCAGGAATCTTCGACAGTGGATCAATAGTTAGGATTCTTCCAAGCAAGTGCACAAAGAGAGATGCAGAGGTGCAACAATCGCTCAAAGAGAAGCCTACTACCTAGACAGTGGAGCAACAGACGTTAAAGTTATCAGCAGGAGAAGCAAAGCTCAAGGCTGACACATCAAATGAGCTCTTGATGCAACGGGTCCTACAACGCCGTGGCTTAGCGTCTGACCAATGCAAGTCGATTTCAAATGTTGTCCATGACGAGTGTGTGCAATCGCTGTGGATGCAACCCCAGAAGAAAGCAAAGGCCTCTGCAAAGGCGAAAGCAAATTGTCCCGATGAACTGGAGGGACATCATCAGTTTGATTACAGAGGAAACCCGATTTGCTGGGTTTTCAACATGAGCATGGGTTTGTGCTGAAGAAACCAAAAGCGGAAGGTGCAAAAAGGGAAGCCAACATTTGCTGAGGTCAAAGACACACAGTTGGAAAAAGCAGCTCAACAGAGCTTTCGGTTTCTGCTTTAGTTTCATCAAGTGATGTTGAAGACACACTGGATTGCAGGACTCGAGATGAGTTCTCTTTTGGAGGAACAACCTCCGCCAGGGCAGACGCTGAAGGCGTATCAGCCAGAGTTTGGGTGGATGTGGTCTCGATGAAATCATTGTGCTCGAGGATTTTTCGGGTACAGGCAGGCTCGCAAGAGCTATCAGAGATCTGTGAATGTCTGCAATGGCAGTGGATAAAGACAAATCTCGAGCGCAATCAGCGCACGTGGCACGCTATGATATGAATGAGCCGGATCAACTTTTAGTTTTGTGTGACTTCCTCGAGAAACACCACGAAAAGTTTCTTTGGGCGCTTTTGCGCCATCACGCGGCATTGCCTCAAGGGTAAGGGGCCGACCGTTTTTCCCAAATTGGAAAAAGCTTGGAGGGAAAGTGCCAAAACCGATGCGAAATGCAGCCAAAGGGTTTGGATGGTTTGGCGGGAATAGACAAGGTTAAAGCAGAAACTGCGAACAGCACGTACGAGAGTACGTGCATTCTCATCAGGCTGTGTCCCCGCCTGACAATTGCGGTTTCCCTAGAGAAACCATGAGATTTCAATCTTTTGGAAGATTCCTGCAATAGAGGAAATCATGGAAGAGATTCGTGGCTTCGTGACGCTCTTCGACAATTGTTGCCACGGTGGAACGAGGAAAAAAGCAACAGCATGGTGGGTCACGGTTTACTGTTTCTTGCAACTAGTGCACGATGTGATGTTTCACTCTTCTATGAAAGACGGAAATCCTGAGTTGATCAATGGCCAGGTAGTTGCTCGTTTAGAAGCTGCGTACCCCATTTTGCTCTGTGAGCGTTTGGCTGCAATCGCAAAAGTCAAAACCTTGGAGTTGGGTGCATTTCAGGTCCAACACTGGGAGAGCAGACACAGCATGCACCATCTTCACAGCATAAGTTTGCTGCCGAGGGGACGAAAGTTTGAGCCCCTTGCGTTTGAGTCTGTTTTTACGAAAAATGGGCGATACCGTTTCCACATGGTCCCTTAGATGCCTTGTTCCTCAAGAACGTTCCAAAAGGGACCAAAATCATACATCGACAGTTTTACCAGGGAGTTGTTCGGGTCGATGAAGATGGAGACCGCAACCAAATGTTGCTTCAATTTCCGTTGTGGGAGTTGTTCGGGTCGATGAAGATGGAGACCGCAGCCAAATGTTGCTTCAATTTCCGTTGTGGGAGTTGTTCGGGTCGATGAAGATGGACACCGCAGCCAAATGTTGCTTCAATTTCCGTTGTTGGTCGTTACCTATATCGTGCATCGATATGACTGGATGGACTTTGGCATTTTCATCTTTTTGACCTCGGAAGATCAAGCTTCCGTTTCCACGGTCAAATGGGTTGCCTGGAACGAGTACATTGAGAGGTATTCTGACAATTTAACTGGTGATTCCCCTCAAGCAGGGGTCGTGGCCCAACAATTGCCACTACAGTTGGCCTAGCCCTGCCGTCCGAGCACGGGCACACTGATCTGGAGTTTTTCGGGTCGATTCAGTGGAGACACAAAACCCGTCTGACCGATGGGGTTTTCGGGTCGATGCAGATGGATACACAAAACCCGTATGACCGTTGGGGTGCCTCGCAAAGCCGCGAATTTTGCAACACGCGGTACAAGCAGGCCATCCGCGTGCTGTCTCAATACACTTGTCAGAATCAATGATAGTGATAAGATTTTTGCGTGATAACTTTGCTGGCGATGACTATGCGCTCACCAGGGAGCAAACTGGTTTCTTATGGAAGTGAAGCAGAAGAGACAAATAGTTGAGTGCTGATGAGATCGAATATCACAATAATTTGAACCCCCATCTTCTTCAACATCTCCTGAAGGGCAAGCGCCTTTTTTGTTGTTGAAAGAAGTTCTGGCCGATTTGGGCTGCCCCGATACATCACCGGTCGACGAAATTGCACAAGGTTTTACACTACATGGTTGTGTGACCGAGTCAAATGTTTTCCAAAGGACACCAAGCGTCCTGAGTACACAATTGACATGTTTCGGAGCATGGCCAAAGATCCTAACCGTGCGATCTGCAGACAGGCGAACGGGCCGGCTGACGATGAATTGTCCAGAGCTACTTGGGCAAGCACACTTGAGGAGTTAGAGAAAGACTGGGTGTGGCGAGACGTCGCGAGCGAGTGTGACGATCTTGTCATGGCCAAACGTTTCGAGTTACAACGGAAAGAACAAGGGCTGCGTCATTGATGACTGCTCAGTTGGTGGCTACAACAAAGCCTATTGGACTAAAGGGAAATTCTGTGCTCACGCCATAAGCCAACTGCTGCCTATCCCGGCTGGAACTGCTCAGAGCTGGATGACGGGATTGATGCTGACATAGTCGGCAGGACATACAACCTGCGCAGTGCCTACAAACAATTTGGTGTGAGTTTACAGACCCGTGATATGCTGCGCCTTCTGGTTAGGACACGGATCCACAAAAGCCCTGCCTGCTTGGTTTGAATGCTCTCCCGTTCGGGGCATCAGGGTCAGTGATTTGTTTCTGGCGCATCAGCATGGCTCTGTGGTACATAGGGACAGTGGGCTTGAAGTTGTGTTGAACGGTTTCTCTACGATGACTTCACTGTCATTTACCAAAAAGAAGTTGAGCTGAAGCACAGGACTTGCCGCTGAAGCCATGTTCGACTTGTTTGGCATGTGGTATGCAAAGGAAGGGTCGAAAGCCATGGAGTTTGGACCTTGCTTTAAGACCTTGGGTCTGTTAGTAAAGCTCGGCAGTGCACAGGTTGTTTTCCATAAGGCACGCGGATGAGAGGCGGGAGAAACGCAGAGCAGCTCGTTAGGAAGTTTTACATGAAGGTGGCTTAGCACCCAAGAACGCGTGCGTTTGAGGGGACGCATGCAATGGTTTGAAAGCTACGCCTTTGGCCGCATAGCTCAGCATAGCCTTAGGGTCCTTGGGGAAATCTCTCTGGAAAACCAAGGTATGTCTCCTTTTCTAGCCACGAGCGTGCTGCTTTAGAGTTTATCGCCCGAAGGGTTTCAGAAGCAGAGGCCTTAACCCTCAGCCCGGTTTGTCTGGATACTTTACTTGCTTTCACTGAAGGGGCGTGTGAAGGTGAGAACGAAAAGCAGGGTAGTGTCGGTGGAGTCATTGTTGACAGGACCGGACGATGCCTACGACACTTTTCGAGCATAGTCCCTTTCGAGTTCATGACAAGAGCGTTGGCTGAGTCGTCTAACCAAATTTACGAGCCCGAGCTTATGCCGATCCACATAGCCATCAGTATGTGGGGAACCTTTTTAAGCTCGACCCATGCAGTGTTTTACCTTGACAATGATGCAGCCAGGGCAGCCTTGTGCAAAGGTTGTGGAGGCACGCAGCTTGGAAAACTGCTTGTCCAAAACATAATGGAAAGCGAAAGCACTTTGCGGTTGAAGTCCTGGTATGCCAGGGTACCAAGCCACTCCAATATTTCAGACGGATCCTACCGTTTGGATTGCACCGATGTAACACAGTTGGGGTCCAGAGAAGTGAAGGTAGACTGGAACAAATTCTTGAGAACCTTCGTTAGTGCGCTTTTCCAATATGGGGAGAGCACGGGCGCACTGATCTCTCCCCAACTGCTCAGGAAAAAGGTGCGGCTGTTTGTGGAGTGACTTTTCAACCTTGTTTTCTCGAGTGCTGACGTTTTCGTTATGTTTTTATGTTTTAATTTTTTACGTCGACGACGACGACTTGCGCAGAGATCTTGCAAAGAACAGCGGTTTCCTTAGTGAATAAGTTAGGACTCCTCCTGAAAGGAGGATACAAACCTTATTCAAAAAAAGGAAAAATTTCAGTATGACTGAAATTAGCTGTTCTATGTTTGCAATCGGCTTTGCAGATATTGGTCATGCAAGCTTATTGCTGCGATGTTTTCTGAACATCTTTTTATCTGTTTTGTTTATTTTAAACAAAACCTTCTCACTGTTTCTGGTCGTCAGTGAAACTTTGATTTCCAAAACAATGAAAATGAATTATGTTCATCCGATCCTTTCGGTTTAAGGGAGGGAGAGGTGGGAACTCTCGTGTTTTTCGAAACTTGAAGACCCACCCAAAACCTTGGGTTTTTTCCCCCCCAAATTTTTTATGCCTAGCCCATAGCCTGAGAGCACGGGCGCGCTGATCTCTCCCCAACTGCTCAGGAAAAAGGTGCGGCTGTTTGTGGAGTGACTTTTCAACCTTGTTTTCTCGAGTGCTGACGTTTTCGTTATGTTTTTATGTTTTAATTTTTTACGTCGACGACGACGACTTGCGCAGAGATCTTGCAAAGAACAGCGGTTTCCTTAGTGAATAATGCGTTGTCTTTCCAAGTGGGAACGTGAATGATACGTGTTATTTTTGTTGTCTCTGGTTGCAAATGTTTCCTCCGTGATTGTGAAAGCAGATGATCTAAAGTTTTTTGCTGCTGCAATGATTTGTTTCTTTTTTCGTTTCTCAGGTCAGTGATCGGGAACACTCCGTGATCTGGAATGAAACAACGCTTCGAATTATGCTTCAGCGTGAGTGCATTTGCTAAGTCAATGCACCACAGTCCGACTCACGGATCTTCCTCCGGGTGGCCAAATAATGCCAATTATATTTGAGAGTGTCCAAATCGGATGAACAGCATTCGCTAGTATTCAAGTGATGCACATCACATGACATGATTACGTGTTATTCATTCTGGCTCCCCAGCTTCTATTAGCGACCTGTTAAGTTGGGCTTTGAGTTTTGTCGGAATTGCGGAAGTGTCGGATTCTCAGATAAAGGTCAGCCGACTCTCGTATGCAGTGATTTATTTATTTTTTCATCCGCTTCAGCAGCTGAAGTCGTCTTTGCGCTATCCTGGACATTGAAGTTGGAGTATATTGCTTATACACTCGCATTCCATGGAACCTTTCTGAACGAGGGCCTTGAGTTTGATTCTTCTGCTTCAACACCATTCCTGAAGTGTCAGATTCTCAGATAAGTGCAAATTGTCTACAGGATTGGTTACTTCTTTTTTATGCAGATTTTGGCACAACAGAGTTCTTTTTATCCAGAGTTTAGGGTTTAGCCTCAGAGAATCATGCCGGAAATTTGGGCAGCGCTCCCGCTGAGGGGGGCCGACCCCCATCGCAAAAAGTTTCTTTTACTTGGTGAGGTTGCTGGAAGTTGAGTCTGATGCGTTTTCTTGTTCGTGATCGGTCTGTCCGTGATCGGGTTATTGAAACAGAAGTTTTATTGCTTGATCCAGGCTCTAATGTTTGATTTGTCTAGAGTATAGACAGATCAAACAGTAGAGCCTTGGTGGAACCAAATTGGGTGGTACCATCAAGGAGGTTGGGTGGTTGGGGAGACCCATGTTGGGTTTTCATTGCAAGGACATATTGTTCTTGATTCTGCGTCGCCTCGACGGTCTGCCCGGTCGAGCCCTGGCTCTGCCCGAATGGGTTCGGCCGCGTCTCACGGGTGGATCCGAGGTACGTGTGCCATGCGCAGAGCCATTCCTTACATCCTATGTTCAGCATCAGTTTTAACATCATGCATCAACGCGTCTTCTGGATCAGTTTGAGCATCATGCATCTGAAGGCGCTCGTGTGTTCTTCAGATCCATGGAATTCAACCTGACTGAGAAGCTGAGTTTAAGTATGGTGATGCGTGTACTTCCAATGCCTATCAGTGTTATGAAGAAAATGTTTGCTTTTCTCCCGCGCAACCTTGCTTGGCACTCCTTTTCTGTTGTCATGAGGTCGGATGTTGGTGGAATATGCACTGTTGAAAGAAATTCTTATGATTTTGCTTGCTTGTGCTTAAGAGAAGAGAGAGTGTTCATCTTCGAAATCTATAGGTCGAGCGAGTTTCCCAACATTTTATCAGCTGTTCCACTCCAATAATTTTGTCTTGCTTTGTTTTTACGATTAGCAAGCAAAATACATTTTCAGCTCCTGTCCTGGCAATGGATGGAAACACTGTTGGTGGGAATAGCCTTTGTGCCAATTGTGGTTGGCGATGGAACAAATGTATTGCCACAAGAGAGGAGTTCAAGAAAGTTCATTTCATGAACTGGGTGAAACAATATGACCGACCTTTGTGTTGGCTTTGTGCCCAAGTTTGCCCTTTTTTACAAGATGGACAAAAGGATCCGAACGGATTGATCCGACAGTTTGAGTCTTCCTGGGCAACGGCCCGACAATATCGAAGGCTAAAGATGCTGCCACCATGTGACCCTCTTTTTAGCCTAGAGGCGGAGCGAGATTCTGTGTCTCCTGAGATTTGGCGTGATCCCTTTTCGCCGAGAAATGAAAGAACAACATCGACTTCTAACATCTTTGCAGGTATGATCGCAGAAGCTCAGAGGTTGAGGTGTGACATGATGTCACTGAGGACCAGGCTCGATCAAATTTGCCTTGAGTATGGTCGACAGATTTTGTCAAAAAAGAATGAAGAATGTGTTTTCACAAATGAAGAAGCAAGTAATGCAGCATCTTCTTCCGACCGAGGGCAGAATCGTTGGTCAACGCAACAAGATCGACAATCAAGAAGCGGCAATTTCCCGTTGCATCCGCTGCCAACAGTGCATGAATCTGAAAATAGATCGAATGACCAGAACATGTCACATGAATCTGGAAGCTGGACCGAAGACAGTTCTTGGAGAGATTCATCGTCATGGCGGCAAAACAACCGATGGCAATCCTGGAATTCAAACGGAGGTTACTCCTCCCAGGATACTTGGGATGAAACTGAAGGTGAGGGATCATGGAACCGTTCCTATAGAAGGCCACACTATGTTGAAACTTTGCAGAGCTCGAATAATAGCAATGCGAGACAGGCACGACCTCCTCGTGTAGTTTGGGATCCTCCTCCTGCCAATTCTGGTCGTTGATGGCAGAAGGCTGTTCATGTTCAAATGCAAAACTTCAAAAGATTCATTGCTTGCATGGACACAATTTGTGTCTTTTTCTTTTCAACCACAAGAGGTTCGGTCCGAGCAGAATGGAATGTCCGTGATCGGGTAAGTTCGTGATCGGCAGATTTTCCCAGTGAATGCAGACTTGAAATCATCATCACGTTTCAGTAAAGCTGTACTGTGAATGGTGGAGAATTCAGTGAATGTGAAAAAGTGACTTCTGTGCATCTGTGTCAAAAGAGGGGAGGTTCAGAATGTTGATGTGCTTTTAACATTGGAGTTGATACGTATATTTTCTTCTTAATAGTTGAAGCTTTATCAAAATGTTTTGTATAGATTTTTATGAATTAAGTTGAAACGATGATGCCGTTTCCATATGATGCATAAGCTTCCTCTGATCATTTTACTCGCTAACATTATGGCTCCAGATTTTTCACAGAAAACGTTATCCGCGAGGGTGATTTTATTCTTTTTGATGGACGTGCGTGTTTGGTCCATTTTCTCTGGCGAATTATTGAGCAGAATTGCTTTGGAAGCTGGCCCTGGTGTTACTGGAGCAGACATCAAAAAAATACTCTCTGACCAGCTGGGAATCAATAGGTTCAGACAAGTGTTGTATTCGAAGGATGGAACACAGATTCTAAATGGAGAAGTCTTAAACCAAATTGAGCATGATGTGCATTTGCTGGTCAAAGGAACCGGGCACGTTTCGTGCAACGAGTCCCAGCGAAGTCAAATGGTTGAAGCTTCTTCGGCTAATAAACTGCAGATCCTGGAACTGCTATTGTACGAGCATCTTGATCCAAACACTACAGACGCATATGGCAGAACCCTACTAGAATTGGCAGCTGGCGGAGATCATCTGGACGTAGGCAATCTTTTATTGGAGGCTGGTGCTGAAGCAGAGACGAAATCAGCCATAAGCACTCCTCTTTTGACAGCCACCAGAATGGGCAACACCGAATTCGTGAACCTTCTGTTGCAGGCTAATGCAAATCCTAATCGTTGCTACTGTGTTCGACCTGGATTTCAAAAATGTTGGACACCTTTGATTTGTGCTGTTCGCCACGACGTGGATTACGATTACAGACACGCAACTATCGTTCCCATGCTCATTAAAGCGGGAGCAGACGTGAACTACAGCTGTGATAGCATGCCACCCTTGGTTGCTGCAGTCGAGCAGTCGAGTTATCACATCATGTGGTACCTGCTTCAAGCTCAGGCAAATCCGAATGTCACGAATCGCAATTTGAAGCCAGTTTTGCATATTGCCGTCAAAAGAAACGATCCTACTGCTGTGGAAATGTTGCTTCAGAACTCTGCTGATATAGAATTGAGAGATGCTCAGAATCGATCAGCCGAGCAGCTTGCAGCCAGTGCTGCTTTGAGAGAAATGCAAGGAATGCTTTCTCGTAGACATTTGCGGCAACATCATTAGGAATGAAATCATTCCGTACAGAAGAAAATTGCTCAAGCTTCAGTGGAAAAACAAAACTCTAAGTAATGCGATAGTCGGAATTATTCTAAGTCCGATAGAAGTTCTTTCTGAGGACGATGAACGCATTTCGTTGCTGAATGATAAGTTAACAATTTCTGTTTCACAATGCTTGTTGTTGTTTCATTGGAATTTGCTTGTTTCGGGTCAAGTCAGCTTTACAAGCTGTGCCTAAGGATCAGACAGATAGACATAACGCATAGGCAGATCAATTTCATATTTTTCAGTGTATTATGAACCCAAAGGGATCAGAGCTTTATCAAATAGAAATGGACAAACATGTATCAAGGTCAGCTGTTGTAGAAACCTTTCTATCAGCTATGGTTAGAACCAATGCGCAATGTTAGACAATATATCTCATTCAAGGTATTTTTCTCATTCTGTGGCAATGTCGTGGCAGAGTCCGTGATCGGGTGTGTTCGTGATCGGAGCATGAATCTGTCAACGGCAGATGGAGGCCAATGCGCTAATTGTCGTTGGACATGGGAAGTACCACTTTATACCAAAAGGGACTACGATGGTACAGATTTCTTCGTTTGGCACAAAAATCGAGACAGGTACTTGTGCTATCTGTGCGCGCAGTCATGCCCAGATTTGCACGAGAAAAATCCAAAGAGTTTGCGTTACACCAGTTATCAAGAATGTCATGAGTACCGCAGGAACCACATGAAGCCACCGCCTGACCAAAATGGTGACACCTGGGACAAACATTTCCGTGAGTTTTGGCAAGATCCTTGGGGATTGGATGAAACAGCTTCAGTGGCAAATGTTTCAGATTCGAACGCTTTGCAAACTGGAATTGCACAATTGGAGAGTGTTCTGAGTGAGCTACAGTCAGAGCTTTTTGCTCTCTCTGAAAAGTTAGAAAGCTTCAAACAAACAATCAGGCTGACGAGCGCCACTCAAATTTAATTTCCTGACTCTTTCACAGAGTAATCCACTTAATGTGGTGCTTGGGACTGTGCATGCTATTCTTGGTGCGTCTGTTGATTTTCACCAAGGCTCATATGCAGATAAGAGCAATTTGCAGATACTGGTCTGTGCTGTCAAAAAAACAGATGCTAGCCACGTCATTGCTTTACATCGTCGTTGTCAATTTAGGATTATCATCTCTTAAATGTGATTTGCATTCAGTTTTTTCTCTATGGCAATTTTGTTTTGAACATCTCCAAGTGTTTTGATTTTTGTTTTCCTAGATAGGTCGAATCATAAGGCACGAGACATTGGTCATGATGGAAACATCAAGCGGCAATCGCATTTGAAGTCGCTGTCTCGGCTCGAGTTTGCCATTTGTGTTTGAGCTTTTGAAATGCTCATTCGTGGTTACAAGAGAACTTTTCGTGACTTCAGTACTGCAGAGAACAAGGCGAGGAAAAGACGCGATTGCAATGCTTGGTCTAACCACATGGATGATATCAATTCGGATGACAATCGTTCAGAGGAAGATTGGAAATCAGACAATCCCGAAGAAGATTTGCAGCAAATCAGTGCCAAACACTACATGACAGACGAACTTGCTTCCAGATGGTACAGAATGATGTTGAAGACAGTCGAGCTTCTGACAGATGATTGTCTTGCAGTTCTGCCTTCTTACTTTGGAGGACCCAGACAAGCTCGTTTATCTCGTGAGATCGAATTGACATCTGTGGTTCAGAAGCTGCAAGATTTGAGCTCCGACATTGTCGACATGTGCAACGATAAATTACTTTCAAAAAAACAGTCTGAGGCATTGACTGAAAGAATCCTCAAAAAACGCAAACTTCTGAAAGGCCTGCTGTTCTTGGACTCGCTTCTATTTTTGGAAAGTACATTCGAAGGAGTTTTTCTGTCATGTTTTAGCTCTCCGAGTATACCGAGGTCTTCTATACGCAATTATATGAAGCGTTTCAG
Organism: Cladocopium goreaui; assembly: GCA_947184155.2. NCBI lineage: Eukaryota > Dinophyceae > Suessiales > Symbiodiniaceae > Cladocopium > Cladocopium goreaui. The sequence continues at coordinate 61,513 of CAMXCT020002365.1, forward strand.
CATGAATTTAAACACCTTGCAGACTTTATTGGAAAACGGCTGTCTCCTTGAGAGTGAGATCGTGCAGCGTGGATGGCTCGTTCTCAATTTCGATGCAATGCCGGATGAGGTGTTTGCAGAGATGATCGAAAATAAACAACGGGAGCCCACTTATGTTGCTCTCAAAGATATGTTTAGAATACATTTTCTGGATGTTCCTCTATTAGCTGCAGAGGCAGGGCACGATGTGTGTCTACGCTTCAATTTCATTCCCAACGCATTACAAGAAGTTGTGAAGCAAGCCAAAGAGCGCGGTTCGCACACTCCAGAAAGGCGTGTATATTCTTGGTTGCTCCAATTAATTGATTTCGAGAACGAGAGAAAGAGCAGGATTCGAGTGCATGATGAAGAAGAATTAAAAATTGCAATTTGGGGATTTCCATATGACAATTCAATGGCTCACAAGAACCGTATGGCATTGGACAACTACTAAATAGTGGCTGTCTTTTGTTAGCGTTTTTAGAACACGACTGCCTGACAAAACAAAGAGCCCTGCTGTTTTATCAGTCATGATGTTTACTTGTTGTCACAGCACCATTTACATATTCACCTGTCGTTTACATTTTATGTCAAGCTGTGCTAGTCACATTGTCAAAATCGACAAGGGAAACGATGAGAAACAACAATGCAGACATCTACTGCTGATTCCTGCACTGTCAGTTGATCCGTGATCGGGATCGTTCGTGATCGGGTAGTAAACTGACTTTGCTATGATTAATTGAGTTTAGTGGCTTGTGCATAAATCTATTGAACAATTTCATTAGCATTTGCTTTAGCTTGTTTGCTAACCTCTCTCGAAATGGCAATGCCTCTCGCTTGGCCTGAAATTGCTCATACAGCAGAAGATGTGCTGCAGTTCTGCAAGATGATTGGCAGAGGAAGTAACTACACTCAGATTGATGATCTGTCACGGAATTTGGAAAAGGGGTCTACAACACACTCTTGTTTGTTCCAGATGAGCAGCTCAAGTCCGACAGACATCTTGAACGAGATTCCGATGCTTGGCCAACAAGTTTTTGACATGAAGCTGGACGAAGAGAGAAAAGTCAACCCTCACAATCCTTGGAAAACTGTGCAGATCAGCAACAACAGGGTGGTGTATTATGAAAGTGCCTCCATAAACAGAGGATCGTGTCAATGTATATTTTCCTTTGGAGGCGAGAACAAGCAGGAAAGAGTTCGTACTACCTATGCTGCACGACATTCGATGCAGGGATTGGCCATACAGCAGTTCTTTGAAAAACATTTCCTTCAAGACAATGCGTCTTCTTGGTATAGCCGATCTGGAAGTTTCTCGACAGTAATTTGGGTCTATTTGCTTATGTATGTATAATGTTTCTTATTATTCTTATTTTTTAAGACAAAGGCATCATTATAATTTAATCTTTTGGTCCGGCTGAGGTTTTCATTTGCTGATCAACCGCTACACGTACAACAAGAATCATGGAATCTCTTTTCACGATGACATTAAAGAAGGATATGATGTGGACAAAGATCCCATTACTTCTTTCTCCTGCCGACTCGGGTCTTTGCTGGTTATCATCTCCAGCACAGCACCAGAGAAACAAGAGAAGACCGAGGGCAAACGTGCGTTTGTTGTGTATCAGCCTCCGGGAACAATTCTTGTGATGGGCGGCAAGTTTCAGAGAGCTTACAAACATGGTGTACCAAGTTTTCGGGAGATCAAAGAGCTTCTTGCTTGTGCAGACGACTTGACTACTTGGGACGGTGTGAAACTAAAATTGGAGTGGTTTTCGAATTCGAAAGACTTGATGCGACAGGAAGTTAGACGTATTGACTCCTTGAATCTGGTCAACGAGCAAGACGCACGTTGGAACGTCACAATGCGATGGGTGAGAAATCATTCACAGCCTTTCTGTCCTCTAAATCCCCGACTCTTGGCAAATATCAGTCGACTGGATGAAGAAAATCATCAGCGGAGGAATCAGCTGAAGCAGCTGAAACTGTTGAACCCGGTATTGCAGAAAAAAACTGCAGAGCCAAAGGCAAAGGCCGCTAGCCCGGCATTTGCTTGGAACCCGCCCGGAGGAAACAGAGCTCGTCCAAGCAAAAGCGGAACACAGGATGTGAATCCGGGGAGGGAAACCGAGGAGAAAGAATCGGAGAAAGATTCAGAAAAGGAATTAAATGAGATATTTGACTTCGTTTCTATTATTTCTGATGCCCTGGAGCTGCAGATATTATCAGACGATCAGATGATTGGCATGGCATTGTGTGGCAGCCAGCAAATTCGCAAACATCGTTTCTCCACATTTCAGAAACAGTACAATCTTGGTTACAATTTGTACAACAAGATTTCGGCAGCCAATATGAAAGTGAAAGAGGATTTAGACCCGTTACTCGAGGCTGTAGATCGGAAACTGAGGAGATTGAAAAACTTGCAGATGCTTATTGAGCTTTTGTGGTTGGACAGCGAAGGTCAGGGCAATTTCATGAGCTGTACTACTCTGAACCAGCAGCACGAGTTCAACAAGTCAAATGATCATCTGAATCGGGTTGTGATGTCCTTCTTTGACTTGAACGAATGCTTGCCTGTGGACGGCTTTTTGAGCTGGGATCACATGATTGATGAAGGATGGCTGGTGTTCAATTTCGACACTTTACAGGACAATCGAAAACCCAAAGCGGAGGTAACAAAATCGAAGAAAGGTTCACCGGTCGTAGCTGATGTCACAATGACAGGGATCGTCAAAGTGAGCCAATTTGACATCCTGTATATCAAGAGAGAAAATATTTTGCCAGAGCAATTCCCTTTGCGAGTGACATTTCTTGCTGATGCATCAAAGAATGTTGCTGCAAAGTGCAAGGACAAGCAATCTTTGAGCAGTCAGGAACAATTGAAACTGTGGATGCAACAGCTGATGAACTTCGTCGCGGAATTGGAGGAAGAAAAAGGTTTCAGTCCACTTTTAGATCGAAAAGGATTCATGAAAACCTGCAAAATCGTACTGTGGACACTTCCTCTCTCTGACGCTCTGGAATATAAGAATAAGAAGCAAAAGAAAGCTTCGAATACTCGCGGTTGAGGTCATAAAATGCCTACAAAGCCCAAAGACGTATTGTCTCACCGAATCAATCGTGATCTCTCCGAGAAAAATGCGCCTGGATTGTTGCGATTTGTGTGGTATATGAAATACGGCATTGTCTGGAAATAGTGTTGTCCTTGGTTTACATGATCTTGTTTTGATCATGTATGGCAACTAGATAGATATTATACTCAACTTGTCTCGTCTAAAATGTTTATATGTTTTTTCCACTGCAGCCTTTTCGAGTTTCATTCTTCTGAGAGTACTTCTGCCATGTCCGTTCAAGATCAAGCTTCCAAGAAGGAGGAGTTTTGAAGCTGTTTTTGGCTTCAAGAATGGTTCTGATTCGTGTAATTTATTCTGGTCACCCAATAGTAGTAGCATTTTTGCTATCATTTTATCATGAATTCTTCTTTTTTGTGATCAGTATGTTTTTTGTTTTTTTTAACATCTTGGACATTTTTGTTTACTCACATGTTCAGCAGAACAAATGTAAACTCACATATGTATATATATATAAATATTTATCTATATATTCAAGGATATATAATGTTAATATAAAGTATCTTATTCGAAAAACTACGAACTAACTTTTTTTTCGTCCGTTTCTTTTACAATTCCACGTACATCGTTAATTCGTTAAGTCGTTAAGTCGTTAAGTCCTTTTTTTCTAAAGAGATATACGATTAAAAAAACAACTTTACTGTTAATGACTTCATGAATTAATGCATTTTTATATGTATAAAAACAATATTGAGATTATATATCTTCTTACATAATATATATATAGTATTATTACCCTGTAGGAAATTCGACATCTGGAGAAGATCATCAACAACATGCGACAAAGGCTTTACAGAGCTTCAAAAAGACAAAAATGCTCATGGAATTCGACGGAGAGATCTCGCCTTGTTGCTGTGTCAATCTATGTGCAATCGAATTACTCTGATGAAACAGTGATGCAGTATCTACTCAAAAAGCGTGGCAAAAGATCAGTTGGGTACGACGAGAAAGCTGAGGACGATTGTCGTTTTTCTCCTATTCGTGACTGGTTTTTGAATGTTCCGTTCAACGTTCTTGAAGAGATTGCCTTGCATCCACTCTCCAAAAAAAATATTTGCATATTTCAAGAAGCCAGGCGCTTCATCACAGAGATGCAAACTTGTCTGTGGCTGGAGAAAGAGAACATGGAGAAGGGACGAACTGTATCGTCTGTGCAGCTGGTGCAATATTACTTTGACCAACTGAAGAGAAATGAACATGAGAGTTGTGACGACCAATGTCATCCGGTAGTAGTTGATTATCCACTTGAAAACAAGTCTGGAGGAAGAGGCATCAGGGTCGTGAATACGATGAGGAAGTGGTGCTGCAGATTTAAGAAGAGATGGCAAGTCAGACACGGTCAAATGATGGAACGCGAATTCATGCCTCCATCAGAACTCAAAGAAAAGGCTCGAACAAATAGTACATTTTTAGGTTCCTCTTTTATTTCTTTTTTTACCTCAAATAAATAGAATCATTACATTGAAACCTTTGAAGCATAAAAATAGTAATATTTTGAAGCCGAATTCGGGCCTCAAAAAACTGAATGTAATTTGGCAGCAAACATGTTTTTGAATCATCATTCAGGTTCAAACCTTCTGGCAATGGTTCGATTATTTGTGCGAGCAAGCACGTCATGATGGCAAAGAAATTTGTCTCATCAACATCGATGAGACATCCATTCATCGATGTGCACTACGATCGAAGGGCTATGTGACCAAAAAAAACAAATATGGGTCGACCTCCAGCTCGCTTTATCAATCGCAGTTTGAAACGTGGCACTGCAACACATGTGGCTGCAATCAGTCACCTGCCACAAATTCAGGCTTTACTGCCACAGTTCGTATTGTTAAACAAACGAACCTTTAGAGAGAAAGATATACCAGATAATGTCCCACCGGGATTGAGATTTATTCGTGACATATCAGGATGGAACACGGCTCAGAAAATGGTTGTGATATTGGAGAACATAGCAAAATCACTCATTTCGTGTACAAAAGATCATCAAATCATTATTTTGCTAGATGTAGCTCCATGTCACATTGATGCATCGGTGATTTCAGCTGCAAACAGACTGAATTTGTGGCTGATATATGTTCCTGCAAGGTTAACCTTCATGTTACAACCATTGGATGTTTCTTGTTTACAAGCGTACAAATCAGTTTTACATCAACTCTTTATGGAGAGGCAAGACAACGATGGCACCTTGCGAACCAAAGAATGGTTTAATGTATTGAGCAGCCTAAACAAGTTGTTTTGGCGAGGAAGGAATTGGAAAACAGCGTTTCACAACGTGGGACTGTTAGGCCAAGCCAAATCCATAAGTGATGAATTACGACAGCTTGGAGTTACTCGTCTAACAGACAGTCCTACAGCTTTGCCTTCCGAAACCCAATTGCAAGAAATCTGGCCTCGTCGAAAGACGATTCCATTTAAGTCATTATTCTGGTTACCAGCAAAGCTGAAACCAGTTGAAATCGATTGAATCGAGGTTTCAAAATGGTATATTTTACCTAATATCATTAATTAATTCATAAAGCATTAAGTCTTTTTTTTTCTAAATAGAATACATCTAATAAAAAACAAAACTTAACGACTTAACGGCTTTACGAATTAACGAAGATTTTGAATATGTACGGAAATGCTTCGATTCTGCAACAAAGTATTCAGCAAAGCTGAACGCGATCTAATGCTTTTAAATTGTAACCAAAAAGTTGCGAGAATGTTGTCGGACATGTGATGAATCTGTTCATATACTTGCCTTGTGTTTGCATTGCAACATGGCATGGTTACAATTCGCCACACAATCGGGGGAACAAAATCAAATGACAGAAATTTGGCTTACAGTTGATAGCTGCTTTTGGACCTCGCAGGCATCTCTCGACTCATTCTGTATGGCTAGTTCGGCAGCGGCGAAGCCACGAGCCCGTCCTCGCAAAGTCATTGCAATCCAAGACCTTGATGCACTAAAAGCCAAAAAGCAACAGCTAAAACAAGATCTCAAAGAGATGAATAAAACGGTGAAGGTGCAACAGCAGAAGAAAAGACGTCTCATGAAAGCTGCTCACAATTTGCACGATGAGGACCTTTTATGGCTTCTACGTGAACGTCAAACCCAACGAAGTGAAGACCCTAATTCTGCTCAGGATCAAAATGGAGATGCGGCTGAAGATTTATCGGCTGAGAATGTCGAGCCCAATGAGACAGTGAATAGTGAGGAACATGTGAACAGAACCAGTGACGGTGCTCAATCGAATGAGTGAGTGCTGGCAATCAAAGAATCTCCAGTCAGCTATCAAAGAGTAGTCAGCTTTGTCTTGCGTTACCTCTTTAAGTCTTCTCACATCAACTCCCAATGGACGATTGATGCACTTCTCTTGTCAGCAGAATCGATGATCGAGGATTGTTCGTGATTTGTCCGCAGAGAAGAGAAATGTTTTCTCTTGCTTTTCAAAACCAGAACTGAGTCGTCGCTTGCATGAATAGCAAAAAGAGCTTGAGCGTTGCACTGCGTGTCATTAATCTCGTAACATTTGAATGGTTGTGAAAAAATATGCTATCTTGTGTACGACGTGTCTTTTGGCTTCAGGTCCTGAAATTTGAATGATTATGCTTAATATCCTCTTTTCCATTATTTGTTTTCCATTATTCACTCGTTCTACAATTATACAATTGTTTCGTAGGAACGTATTTCTCTTGCCTGCAGAGTCGAAGATCGGTTCGTCCGTGATTTGGTTGCAGACAAGAGACATAACACACTTTTTTTGTTTCAAAAACAAACAGACATGCAGCAAACAATAATATTTGCAAAATATGCATTTCTTCGTAGAAAGACGTTTAAAACAAGAACTTGGAGCTTGTAGAACCTACAAACATGAGTCCAGCAGATGCCGGTTGCTTGATCTCTCTAATCAAAAACTTGGAGCTGCAATTATCACTGGGTGACGTGGAGGAACTGGTGAAGTTAATGAAAAACATCTCCAATGAGATCACCAGAGAGACTGGAGCCACTACAAAACCACGAAATTCAGTTCGAGCATCATTGAGCAAGAATGTGGACCAAACTAAATTTGGTAGCTTGGGCAATGCCTTCGCAATCATCTTTGTCGAAGTGTTCGAAGTGGGTACTTTGGCTGCCTGCGATTGGGAGATCATCGAAACTGCACTGGAATGCATTGTTGCAGCAAAGCATGTGAGAGACTTCGAGCTCTTGGACTGGGTCCAAGAGGAGGAAGCGAGAAAAGCTAGGGAAGCAGAGGCGCTGAAGGAGAAAGAAAATGCTGAGAAGGCTGAACAGGAGAAACTCAAACAACAGCACATCATGCGTCTGCAAGAGATCAGAGAGGTCAAAAAACAATGCGAACGTGATGAAGCCAAACTTGTGGCGACATGTCGAGAATCTTCCAGCTCGCACTATGTGGATGGAGCTCCCAAACCAGCTGATTTATTCCGAGGAGACACACCCGAGATGAAAAAGCCGAAAAACGACTATCATGCCAAGGTCCAACCCAGATATGAAGTATCTCCAGGAAAGAAAAGGTGGATGAACGGAAAATGGTACAGACCTGAAGAAATTGAATTGTTTGAAAAATGTCGCAGAGAGACGGAAGCAAGAATAGCAGCTAATAAGGCTGCAGCTTTGGCCCGCAGAGATGCCATGGCACAGCAGAAACGATGAGGACAGAAGGATACCACAAAGAGACGGCATATGCTTGAAATGTTTCAAAAGGATTAGTTAGGGGGCTTGATCATGGGATGATCATCTTCTCAGAAGTATTTTCTCAGCATTCGGGCAGAAAAAGAAAGACCGGATTGTAATTCATTTCAATGTTTTACTCATCAGATTGAGAAAAGTGACTCCAATTCTTCATTCTTCCTCGTTCGGCTCAAGGAGATGTTCTGTGCAATTTTTCTTTTATTTGATTCAGGACATGAAATGCGTACTTAACACAAGATGCAACTATGCGCTTTTATGTTATCAACGATCTCAAGAAGTCGTCCTTTATCATTTCAACTAGAAAGCAGCAGACTGTTTTTATTGGCATTACGCAGCATTGCTCTATTCGCCATGCCACATCTTATGACATCTAAGTTACCAAGCGGCACGCCAGAATCTGCCAGATCATTCATTGGTTTGGTGAAACTCTTGAAGAAGCAGCTTACACTGGAGGATGTACACCAGTTGGCAGTTTTATCCAAGTCCATGAAGGAGGTTACAACAATTTGGCAAAAACTTCTGTCCGACAATGGGAACGTACTGCCTCCAGAGTGGAACGCAGAAGAAGATTTGAGAAATGTGCAACATCGCTGTGATGACACACTCTTCAGTCAGGTTGGGAAAGCTCTAGCAACAGTGTTGACCGAATTGTTGCAGGTGATTGACCTCGACATTGAGAATCTGACTGACATTGTGGAACATCTCGACAACATGTCATCAACCAAGGAGAATTTGAACAATGGTTCAGCACTGGAAAAAAGAAAATTGGAATCTTGTCAGAGCCAAGATGACATTAGACGACAGAGCCTGGAACAGCTGCGGGCACTGCGACAGAAAAGAGAAGCTGTTGAAGACGAAGAAAAACAGATTGAAGCACTCATTGCCGACATTGACAAACGTCAGAACAGTGCTAAGTTCTCCAGTACAGCAGCAAGCAAATTTGCTGAAACTGTTCCCAATAGATGCATTGATTCACAAACTCGTGCTCGAATTTTTATGGAAGAATATCAAAAAAGGAAGCTGAGCATACCAGCCCAGGAATCAACAGAGACAATAAAGATTGGAGATCAGATGTGGAGTCCAACGCAACTGTTCGAAAGATGCAAGCTTTTGAAAGACGAAAAAGATCGAGCTTTTTCTGAAAAAAAAGAACAAGAAAAAAGGTTGCTCCAAGAGACTATTAAAACAAACAGACTAATTGCATTGGCCAAAAAAAAGGCCAGAATATTCCAAGCGCATCTGGATGATACATTTGCTTTTTTCAAATAACGGGGTTATGTACACAATTTCTCGTGTCAATGTGGGTGAGACAATACGTCTGCATCAGATGTAGTTGTCTCTGTATGTTCGACCTGGGGCGTAGAAGAAAAAGAGGTCGTCGACAGTAGAAGTTCATAAGCAATATTTGGCTTGCATGTAATTGGAGATTCTTAGCTTTCTTAGTGTTCTGCTATTCATCAAACCTTGAGTCACGCTTTGTTGATATATTGTTGTGGATTTGTTCTTGAATTAAACCTGAATCATGCAACTTCATGCGCTCACTTTATCACGAACATTTCCGACACATTTCCCCGCCGTCGTTTTTTCGTCTCGAAGGCAGCACGTTCATTTTGCATGTGATTTGTCACGGATGACTTCTGCTAATTCTCGTCACCGTGCATGTTGTCATATGTGGACCTTCACAACGCCACAAGATTATTTGCAGAATGCAGCTGAACGAAAGGATCAGTGTCAGTATGTTCCAGAAGATTTCTCGAGGAACGACATATGTGAAATGTTTCGAACTGCTATGTCGGAACTTGGACACGGCTCCATTCTAGAGCAACTCGTTGTGGTCAAAGAGCCACTACTCAACCATTACGGATTTCAATTTCGTGTTATTTTCAAGACGAAAACTTCTTTTGCGAGTGACGACATTAATACACTGCTTGCCCAAAAAAGGGGATGCCGAGGTTCCATGAGCCATCCTGAGAAAAATTGGCAAAGTCTTGTACAGTATGTTCTGGATTGCAAAACAAAGCGAAAAGAGGTGGCCGAAGACAAGATCCCTTTATTTTGGCCGCACATGTGGCAGACCAAGAGTCAGGTGGTTCAGCAATGGCAGGATCAAGCAATGTCGCATAAACAGTGCACATCGAAACGAGGAAAACCAACCTTGGAGCAGCGACAGCTGAAGAGAAGAAGGACGCTGAAATTTGCGGATTTCGTGGAGATTGCAAAACAAAATGGCATCACCAATGAAAACGAGTTTTGGAAAATTGCTGGCAGAGAAAAAGATGCAGGTAACCATGCCTTGTGGAACTATGGAGGCAAAGTCATCGTCAGCCAGAAAATCTCCAAGATGTTACAAATGAAGAGCGAGTGATTGCGTGCACATTGTCTAGTAATTCAGGCAAGTCCTGTGATCGAATGAAGATCACCATGCATTCTTTTGCACAAACTGCATTGTGAGCGCAAGAAAAATTAACGCGCAGCATAGTGAAACAGCATATTTGAAACATTTTGCATAAGCTTAGAACTGAACTATGATCCGTCTTTGCAGCACGGCAGTTCAAACAGAATATCGCATTCACATTCGCATCATCCAGACATATTTATACGATATAATATATATATATATACATCGGAAACAATAATACAAACAGCGATTCTACTGAATTGAAAGAACGTAGATTTCATGTCCTCGTCTCCCTCTGAGCCATGTCTGCAGACATCCTCAGTTCCGATTACTCAGAATGAAGAGCAAGCTGCTCAACAAAAGGATGATTCTTCATATGTCCTTTGTCAATACGATTCCTCTGAAAATGAGGAAGAAAAGGCTCTGAAAACGGAACACAGATCATGGATCATGATGTGGACCTTCCCCACACCGAGATCGTATTTGAAAACTTATGAAGAAAGAAAGAAGAAAAATGAGCTGATTCCAAGAGACATCAGCAGAGAGGAGCTCGAAAAAAACTTTTTGGATGCTTTGAACAAGTGCCAGCTGATGGGGAAATTGAGGCAGATGATAGTGGTTTACGAACCACACAAGAAGCTTATGCCGGATGGCAGTGCACACGAAATGCACTACCACGTTTGTTTCAAGATGTCTGCAAACTTTGCCCACAAAGGGGTGTCCAACACACTTGCTCAACACTACGGGCTACATGGACACATGTCGTACCCGAGGAAAGGCTGGTACCAAATGGCAAAGTACGTGCTCACAGACTCTGCTGTGAAGCTACCCGTACATTTAGACCCGACTCCATTATTCTGGCCGACAAGAATGACAAAAGAAGACATGCTGAAGAAGATGCAGCTCACCGAAGAGGACTACTTGAAAAAAAGAGCGGAAGAAAATAGGATGCAATGGAAGGAAGAAAGCAACAATGGCGATGGTACACATCAGGACCGATGGAGAAAAAGAAGGAGAGTGCTCGATTTCTCCGAATTTTCCGACTACGTCCTACACCACAAAATCACAAACGAACAAGAGTTCTGGGTGTTGGCTTGTAAGGAGAAAGAAGCAGGCAATCCAACTCTGTGGAACTATGGTGGAACGGCGGCTGTGGCCAAACAAATCCAGAAATGCAATAAGGCACACATGGCCCAATTCCGGGACGATGTCTTTTTAGGCACCTCGAAAGCTACAAGCAAATATCCATTATCTGCTTTCAACATCCCAGACACAATTCGTGTTTGGATGGAACACTTCAAAGGTGAAATGGCTCTTATCATCCAAGGCGAGGGAGGACTTGGAAAGACAGAAATGGCAAAGGCAATATTGGCCTCAATGGGAAAGTACTTTTTTGTGGACAGTTTGGATACTGTGAAATCATTGCTTTTCACAGGAAAAGAGTCGATTCTTTTCGACGACGTCACACTGCAGAACTTCTCAGTTGACGAGGTGAAGTCATTTCTCGACGTCAAATCGGAAAGAGCCGTGAAATGCCGCCATGAGGATGGTTTTATTCCTGCTGATACTGTCAGGATATTTCTAACAAATCATGAACGGCATACCTTTTTTCCAAGGGAAACTGAGAACAAAGATCATTCAAGGGCCATCAACAGAAGAATGATCTGGGTCACAGTGACCGAGAAACTGTTCACGGAATCAGATGGAAAGACTCAAAAAGACAAAGAAAATGAAGTTGGAGTAGAGTGTGAGTCGGAGATTCCGGTAATGGATGATCTGGAAACACTCAAAACAAAACAATCGAGGACTGCAAAGGAACCTTCCTTGAAAAGCCCATTTGATGAAGAATATGAACCTTTGTTAGAAGAATACGACATGTTCGACGGAGATGAGGAAGCTGCAATGTGGATGAATCTTTCTTCGGAAGATGCATGCAGAGAATCTCCTGGCAGCTCAAAAGGATTGCCTTTGCTGAGTTCAGGGAAAACCTCGCCTTCCGCAAACAAAGAGCTTGAAGCAAAAATGATGATTGAGAAAGAGACAAAAAGACCCGGAAAAGATGAGACCGCTCACCTTGGAAAAGACACGGTTTCGATTGAGAATCATGAACATGATCGACCTGAACCCCAAAAAAACATCAATCGAGTGAAGTGCATTGCCGAAAACAGTTTCCGACCTTTGGTCAGATACAGGAGAAAGAGCAAGCCGAACCCTCCATGGCACCACTATGAACATCGAAGAAGAGATGTACGATGGGGCACGTCACAGAAGTCATGGTGGCCGTGGCAATCATGAAATGCAAGAGATTTATCATTACGATGTCCATTTGGTTTTGCTCCAAAGCAGGGCTCTTCAACAGCGAGTGATCGGGCTTCAGATCAACACAACTATGGCAGGATTATATATTTGCTATACGATTGGAAATAAAAATCATATGTACAAGCTGTTTGTTTCATCATGTTACCTCTTAGCTGCCCTGCACAATCATTTTGTCTCGTTTTCAACGAGAAATTAATGAATGCTGGGAAAAGCATTTTTGCTTCATTGTAGAATTTACATGAAGCTTAATTAGACAAGGTTTCCGTTTGCACACAGACGGAAGAAACGATCAGAGAGTTGTTCTGCTGTGTCTGCTGAAACATGTTTCGTTTCTTTATCGTGGCTACTGACTCAGAATAAGCTTCTTGCAGAGAATTTCTAGCTTTCATTGCATCTTCTCATAAGGTCTTGTTGATTTCTGTTCGAAGTGCAAGGGAAATGTACTTTTTTTTTGGCTTCAAACAAACGCGGAAACGGTAAACTTAGGGGCGAAAGACAAACAGTCCTCATGGTCTTTTCCATCAGATCCAAACAACACATCATCTTGTCCTCGATTCTATTTGCAGTTCGAGCTCAAAAACTTTCGTTACTTGGTCGCAACATGCCAAAACCCGAGGAACTAGATACGGCATGCCTGGTTTATTTGCTGACAGGTCATTTGACGGTATGCATCCACTCAGCTTTCACAGAAACTGCAAATGATGAGTGGAACACTCGGACAATCAATGTCAAACAGTTCCTGGAGAAAGGGAGGCATGTAACGAGGAAGTTGGCAGACAACGATTTGGAAATGTTTTATCATTTCGATTTAGCTTGGACGGATGCAGCTTATTTTTTTCAATCTCTGCTGCACAAGAATGGGAACGTGGATGCTCGCAAATTGAAAAGCAAAGAAACATCATTGCAAAGCAAAAGGAAAGGTACGTTTGCAGAGACAGATTCCAAAATTGCTATGCTAGTTCAGCGACTTACCAATGATGTGACACATGGCATCGGAAAGCAACATCCGAATGACTGGGAGGAAATTGCCAACAAATACATGTGGGCCAACGCTCAGCTCACTCATTTGCCAAATATTCTAGGTTTGGAACAGAGTATGCGTGCATTTCGCCTTTTGACTTTGGAAGCTTCTGAATTTGCATCGTCGCTCCATGATCAGTGGAAAAGAGAAGAAGCACGAAGACACAATCAAGAAGACGAATAGATCGCTCCATTTACCGACGACAATGAAACTGTGATCTGCAGTGATGCTTAGAATCCAAAAAATCCTACGAATATATCTTGGGTATGTTTTTCGGCCCTTACTCAACATTTGTAGAGGCCACGCATTGGCTCAACAAATGGAACCGGATGTGGTCGACTGGTTGGGGTGCGTTGCAATCAAATGGACTACATACAACAAATGTCTGACGTGTGAGCAGTGGTGATGTCTGCAAATCAGTCGTTTTACCCGACATTTTGGTGAATGCATTGTCCGATGTGCGGCAAACATCTTGGTTGCAACCTAGCAGAGGAGACCAGCGCAAAAAAAGGCAGTCATGCTGAGATCGGATTTAAAATCAATGTTATCCGGCAATGGTATTTAAAATCAATGACATGAACGAGGCTGGCTTCAAATGACCATTACTTTCTGTCCTCACCGTGAACGTGCCACGAATGCGTGTTTATGCTTTCGGCTCAATTCTGTTCATTCCTTTTTGTAAACAGAATAGATCATTTCATGCCACGAAGATATTTCAAGAAGGGCATTAAACAAACACCCATTTCGTAGCTTCATTACATTGAAACAACATGTGATTGGAGAGACCACATGAAAAGACCTAAACTAAGATTGCCTCCAAAATAAATGGCAATGGCATGGGATGCGATGGGTACCACCTTCGATAGTCTCATCGATCCATTGTTCAAGATCAACAGTCTATTGGCACGCTTGCAGGATCTGGAATCAGATCTATTTCAGATACAGGAGGACACACCAGGTTATTTCTTAGAAGCCAATCATGCAATCAAACAGGCTCTGGCGCAAGCACGACAAGCGATTCGGGCAATTGAACAACAGCAACGCAGACATCTGGTTTTTTTTCACGGAAGCCTTGTGCGATACCATACCGATCTTGAAAGATTTCCACCACTTTGCGATCCTCAAGCAGGCTTTTTACACAGCCAGTAGCCAGTGAGAGATTCCGAAGAAGGATGATCTTAGAAATTTCCCAATTAGGAACCTAAGACGATTCTTGGGTGCAATTTGTGCAAAGTCTTAGGCATTGAGGGAGACATTGAACGCCAAGAGAAAAAGCTCGCACAGTGCATCAGCATTCAAACTGTATATGCAAGGTTCGGTGAACTTTGTTGCGGAATTGGAGGAAAAAAAAAGGTTTCAATACAATCGTAGAGATGAAAGTTGGTGATAGGGAATGTTCGTGATCCCGTTCGAAAGAAAAGAATGTTCCAGATGCAAGTCGGTGATCGGGACTGTTCGCGATCCGGTTCGTAAAGCATTGATTTCTTTAACCTCCTTTTTTTCAAGGATTTGCATCATAGAGAGTCGCACCGATGAGTTTTATTTTTCAGACATTTGGTGCGACTGAAAGCTGCGATGCTGTCTTGGTACGGTCATTTGGTGCGACTCACAGGTGCGACTTGTGTTTGGTACGGTCATGTGGTGCGACTGAAAGGTGCGACGCTTGTTTGGTACGGTCATGTGGTGCGACTCACAGTTGCGACGGTTTCTGGTTACGGACATTTGGTGCGACCGAAAGGTGCGACGGTGTTTTGGTACGGTCATTTGGTGCGACTCGAAGGTGCACCATTTCTTTGGTACGGTCATTTGGTGCGTCTCACAGGTGCGACGTTTGTTTGGTACGGTCATGTGGTGCGACTGAAAGGTGCGCCGGTTTCTTGGTACGGTCATGTGGTGCGACTGAAAGGTGCGACGGTTTTTTTGCTACGGTCATCTGGTGCGACTGCAAGCTGCGACTCTTCGTCTGCTACGATCATTTCCTGCGACTCAAGGGTGCGACTCTTGGCTTGGTACGGTCATGTGGTGCGAATGCAAGGTGCGACGGTCTTTTGGTACGGTCATGTGGTGCGACTGAAAGATGCGACGGTGTCTTGCGACGGTCATTTGGTGCGACTCACAGGTGCGACGTGTGTTTGGTACGGTCATGTGGTGCGACTGAAAGGTGCGACGCTTGTTTGGTACGGTCATGTGGTGCGACTCACAGTTGCGACGGTTTCTGGTTACGGACATTTGGTGCGACCGAAAGGTGCGACGGTGTTTTGGTACGGTCATTTGGTGCGACTCGAAGGTGCACCATTTCTTTGGTACGGTCATTTGGTGCGTCTCACAGGTGCGACGTTTGTTTGGTACGGTCATGTGGTGCGACTGAAAGGTGCGCCGGTTTCTTGGTACGGTCATGTGGTGCGACTGAAAGGTGCGACGGTTTTTTTGCTACGGTCATCTGGTGCGACTGCAAGCTGCGACTCTTCGTCTGCTACGATCACTTGCTGCGACTCAAGGGTGCGACTCTTGGCTTGGTACGGTCATGTGGTGCGAATGAAAGGTGCGACGGTCTTTTCGTACGGTCATGTGGTGCGACTGAAAGATGCGACGGTGTCTTGCGACGGTCATTTGGTGCGACTCACAGGTGCGACGTGTGTTTGGTACGGTCATGTGGTGCGACTGAAAGGTGCGACGCTTGTTTGGTACGGTCATGTGGTGCGACTCACAGTTGCGACGGTTTCTGGTTACGGACATTTGGTGCGACCGAAAGGTGCGACGGTGTTTTGGTACGGTCATTTGGTGCGACTCGAAGGTGCACGATTTCTTTGGTACGGTCATTTGGTGCGTCTCACAGGTGCGACGTTTGTTTGGTACGGTCATGTGGTGCGACTGAAAGGTGCGCCGGTTTCTTGGTACGGTCATGTGGTGCGACTGAAAGGTGCGACGGTTTTTTTGCTACGGTCATCTGGTGCGACTGCAAGCTGCGACTCTTCGTCTGCTACGATCACTTGCTGCGACTCAAGGGTGCGACTCTTGGCTTGGTACGGTCATGTGGTGCGAATGAAAGGTGCGACGGTCTTTTCGTACGGTCATGTGGTGCGACTGAAAGATGCGACGGTGTCTTGCTACGGTCATTTGGTGCGACTCACAGGTGCGACGTGTGTTTGGTACGGTCATGTGGTGCGACTGAAAGGTGCACGCTTGTTTGGTACGGTCATGTGGTGCGACTCACAGTTGCGACGGTTTCTGGTTACGGACATTTGGTGCGACCGAAAGGTGCGACGGTGTTTTGGTACGGTCATTTGGTGCGACTCGAAGGTGCACGATTTCTTTGGTACGGTCATTTGGTGCGTCTCACAGGTGCGACGTTTGTTTGGTACGGTCATGTGGTGCGACTGAAAGGTGCGCCGGTTTCTTGGTACGGTCATGTGGTGCGACTGAAAGGTGCGACGGTTTTTTTGCTACGGTCATCTGGTGCGACTGCAAGCTGCGACTCTTCGTCTGCTACGATCATTTGCTGCGACTCAAGGGTGCGACTCTTGGCTTGGTACGGTCATGTGGTGCGAATGAAAGGTGCGACGGTCTTTTGGTACGGTCATGTGGTGCGACTGAAAGATGCGACGGTGTCTTGCTACGGTCATTTGGTGCGACTCACAGGTGCGACGTGTGTTTGGTACGGTCATGTGGTGCGACTGAAAGGTGCGACGGTTTCTGGTTGCGGACATTTGGTCAACTGACAGGTGCGACGGTGTTTTGCTACGGTCAGTTCGTACCGCACCGTACCTAGACTAGTTTTTTGCTTTCGTCAAAGCATTACTCTTCAGCTTAGCCAAATATGAAGCAAGTATAGGTATACTAGCTTTAAAGCAAAGAGTGCATTCCCAGAAGATACTGAAGTCTCAGATGATGGCTCGAAGAGCTGATGTTGAAATAATGGTATTCTACAGGTGCAGCTTGCTATTATTTTCATGGTATTTGTCATTTTAAAATAGACAGGTTTACCAGGAAGATGCTGAATCGATTGTACGAGCGACACATACATAAATACAGCAATTCATAGGATGCCATTCAGCTCACCCTAAAGAAACAACATCACACAATTCGTGCCAGACGTGCTCATGCCATGGATTACCGTTGCTTTCTGAGGGAAGTTCATTACAGAATCGTCGATGAGAACGAAGAGAACTGTCATCCTACTTCCTTTACATTGAAAGATGCAAGCAAACTTGCCAAAGTTGATGTTGGGACACCACTCTTTCAGCACGACAACCAACATTATACAATTGAAGGTTTGGTCCCAAAGAAAGAAGACCAGATACAGCTGACCAGAAAAGAACAGTCTTGGTTGCTTGTAGAAATTCCAATCGTGCCTGACTATCCAGAATATGCCTGGGCTGCACTGAGACCAGCACGAACAGTACCGTGGGAAAAACATGCTCAAGAGAGAAGTGAAAAGGCCAATGCTTCGCGTTATGAGATGGGTGAGAGGGGAGGTCCAAGTGAACCAATTTGATATCCTTTATATCAACAGAAAACATGCTTTGCCAGAGCAATTCCCATTGCGTGTGAAATTTCTTGCTGATGCATGAAAGAATGTAGCTGCAAAGTGCGAAAAAAAGCTCGCAATCTGCAGCAACATTCAAACTCTGGATGCAAGGTTTGAAGAACTTTGTCGCAGAAGTGGAGAAAGATAAAGGTTTCAATCGACTGTCCGATCGAAAGGATTTCGATCGGGAAGTCGATTGAAAAGATGCAAAATCGTACTCTGGACAATTCCCGCCCTGCGGCAATTCAAAATAAGAATGGGAGGCAAAAGACAGTTTCGGAAACAAATGCGTACAAGAATCCGTAGTTTGTTTACCAGCTGGCTGATATGAGACTGATCGCTTCCCCATCCCAATGCGTTCGTTTCACCTTTCCGTACAATGGTCCAGATGACAGTCGGAGATCGGGAATGTTCGTGATCCGGGTCAAAAGGACAAGAATTTTCGAGATGCAAGTCGGTGATCGGGACTGTTCGTGATCCGGTTCGAAAGGCCAATGCTTCGTGTTAGGAATTTCATGCATTTCGAAAAAAAAAGAACATGTGCACTCAAGGGTCAGTCTTTTGGTTGTACCGGGTTAAACGCTGTCCGCATAAAAGTGCTCAAGATACCGCTTTCCAGTCGTTAGCGTATTTCGTTCTATATTGTTTGCATTCACAGAAATATATACTGAATCCATCTTTTAAACTTTTGATTCATTAGCAAGTAAACATTTTGCCACTAATCTGCATTCGTGCAAATCTTTTGCTATGCTGTCCTGCAAGTCCATGCTTGCGGCATGGCCTTGCGGAGCAGTGCTGCAAATCAAGGCTCTAGACTCTGGACTCTGCTGCAGCAAATAGTAGCCAAAAAACTTGTCTGCTATTCGCTCCAGTCAGAGTCCTGGCTCCGGAGTTCGCGAATGAATAGCCGCAACTACCAGACCAAGCTGCTATGATATGGTGGACATTCGATGTTGTGGCTTCTGGAACTTCCAGAGGCTCCACCGCACCGGATGTGTTGCCTTAGCGCACTTATCTCCTGCTTCTATCTTCGGAATGAGACCGGCACAAGTTGTTCTCCACATTGCTAACATGTATGTGGTGATCTCCCTGAACTACGTCGTGTCTACACACAAATTTGGGCTGCAGAGACTACAATCTTTTCAAACGTAAAGGTATTACGATTTATCCGTTTCTTTATTCTGTTTTATTCGATCACAGTACATTAGTCATTTTACGAACATAAATTAGTAAAGCTTGCCATCGCCCCTTCAATGCTGGCTGAGAAGGCATTAGTTTGAATATAGGATTGATGAGAGGAATTGCTTGGAAGCAGTCAAAGAATATAAAGAGTTTTCTTCAATGATGAGGTTGGAATTGTCTTCATGCATCTTTTTATCTTGATTGAAATTGAGGTATCTATTCCTGCGGAACATTCGAGACAACAAAGACCGAACTGGTCTGGTATTTGCTGCAAACAACGCTCCGAAGGCATAGCTGGCAATTTGGACATTGCGCTTCTAATCAGAATTCCTTGACATCTTTGCAATGCATTACTGGATGGTTTCTTTTGACCATCCAGTAGCGCCTTGCGTGGAAAACCTTGCGTGAAATTGTCTCCTAGCATAACCGTCGTGGAGATCTGTCGAATTTGCTGCTTGTACATGGAACTGCGAACCAGGTTCATATCAAATAGCCGCAGAGGAATAAAGTAATTAAGCTGAAGTTCGCCCCCTCAATGATGGCTAAGAACGCATTAGTTAGAAAAGCGGATAATGGAGAAGAATTCTATGGAAGCATTTGTAGGAACGTATGAACTTGGACATGTGTTTGTTTTTTCCCAGTTCATGTTGTTTTAACTGACTTTGGCGGCTGCTGAGGCATTTATGTTCAGGAATGCTTGAGATCAAGGACTTGGGCATTCTTGAGCATTACATGCATGTTTTCTATGAAGAACTGAAACAATGCTGGTGCCTTGCATTTGAAGTTCAGACGCAATCTATATCCATGGACAGTGTTGCAGGCAAGACCATTTGGATACTGTTTGAACTTTTTGTCGGACACAGATGAATTTGGCATCTATTCATTCTGATACTATCATGATTTTCTTTCCCAAGACGTGAATGTAATCTGCATTGGTTGAATTCTTTGCAATACATTGAGGCAAAATCATGAGATGGTCTTTGTCGGCTGGAGCCTCATTGTATATTCACTTTGAATGAAACTCGGTTACTCCCCAACTTCGATCGACTCCTCAATCCGCGTCAACAGATCCGAGTACCTGCCGCGGAGCGCACAAACTGTACTCTGCAAGAGTAAGGATTCGATGCTCGTGGCTTGCATCTTGAACCAAGACGCACTCTACGTCCACCGAATGCGTTACCTTAGCGGAACATTCGAGGCGACAAGACCGAACTGGTTTGGTATTTGCTGCAAACAACGCCCCGAAGGCATAGTTGGCAATTTGGACAGTGTGCTTCTAATTAGAATTCCTTGAAATCTTTGCAATGCATTACTGGATGGTTTTTTTTGACCTTCCAGTAGCGCCTTGAAAGGAAATGCTGGAAAACCTTGCGTGAAATTGTCTCCTAGCATAACCGTCATGGAGATCTGTCGCATTTGCTGTTCATACCAAAATGGCCGCAGAGGAATAAAGTAATTAAGCTGAAGTTCGCCCCCTCAATGATGGCTAAGAACGCATTAGTTAGAAAAGCGGATAATGGAGAAGAATTGCATGGAAGCATTTGTAGGAACGTATGAACTTGTACATGTTGAGATTTGTTTCCGATGATTCTCTTTTGCAAGCTTTTTTTTTTCCCCGCTCACTTTGGCCGCAGGTGAGACATCTATATTCAGAGAGTTTTTGAGATCAAGGACTGTTCCGCACCTCGTGCATGTCTCCAACAAAGAACTGAAAGTGGTCAATTTGTTTCTCCGAGATCCTTCATCTTTCCATTCTTTCTGATACTCTCATGATTTTGTTTCACAAGATGTGGTCGGCAGACATGCAGCGCAACACAGAAGCGTTGTTGCTCTTGACCACTTCCGACTACATCTTTGCAAGATAACAGGACCCAACTACCCAATCGGATCTGGAGCCTCGAAGACAAGGTCTTCCAGGAACTTCTCACCTGCAGGTTCCAACGACTTGAATCGAATCTCCTGCATCAGTGACTTTTTCGATTTCGTTACAAATTCAGGCATGACAACAGATGTACATTTTCTTGGCGTTCGAAGTCTGATGAGTCCAATCTCCGGATCAAAGCTTTCCTTCCTTTTTTCGCAGCACAAAATCTATTTGTGTCTACTAACTTTTTGAAAGCCATCATTGAGGGGGCGGCGGCCACTTTATCTTTATGATTTTCGGTCTTTTCTCTGCAAAAATGAACTCTTATCTTTTCTTGGCCTCTCTGCTTGTAAATGTTTTCTCTTCTCTGTTTCAGGCTCAGTTGAACTCTGATTCTCTGCTTGTAAATGTTTTCTCTTCTCTGTTTCAGGCTCAGTTGAACTCTGATGTCCTTTTTTTTGTGCAAGGCTGGAATTGGATGTTAGCCTTTTGTGGAGTTGTCCGGCGCTTCTTTCCTTTTGCTAGAAACCTTTAAATTAAATGAAAGGATGTTTGTAATCTGTCAGCTCTATCGGATGGCTCGCCACAAATTGAAACAAGCAACTGAGGTTCCTTAGATGGAGTACAGCGCATTTTGAAGTGTTCCACTAGCCTTGGTGCTATAAGAATGGGTTGGTTGTTTCTATCTTGAACATATACACATACTTCTATCTTTTGATTGCATAAGACTATTTTTTGGTACGGTCATGTGTGGATTGAACGGTTGACCCTCAGATGAAGGCCACTTGGCTCCTGTCAAACGTCTTTGGTTGTTTTCCACGTGCCTCCTGTCACCATCATTTAAATCTTTGTTCTGGTTACCGGCCAGCGTCAGGCGGAGGCTTTACGTTCGAGGAAAAACATGACATTGGATAATTTTACAAACATTTGAAATGCTATCGCAAAGAGACGCTGTGAAAACAGAGATGGCCAAGTCAACACTTGCATCAACAGGAAAGTACTCCATTCTTTTCTGTTTTTGAATGCTTTGCTGATCGTATTGTTTGTTTTGTTTTCTTTTGAGGTTGCGACATTGAGTGGTTCACACAGGGACATATGTATGCTAAAAAAACTAGCTTTGTTTTGTTCACAGGGAGAGAAGAGCGGACAGAAAAAAGTAATAGCCGACATAAGATTTTAAATGTGATCGCAAAGAGAGTGGATGTTGGTGAAAGTTATTTGTGTCTTTTTACATGATGTATCTGTTTTATTTCATTATTTTTGGCTTCAAAAATAAATGTTAGGGACACAATATTCGTTACCGAGACACAGACCTGTGTTACAAAGTCTTAAGCTGCCAGGAAACTCGCGAATTTACGCCCCCAGAAGAATTGAGGAGACAAGGCCTGAACCGCTCGTTCCATTCAAGTTTCTTTGCCTGTCTTGTCTCGTAGACGTGTAGGTACGTGGGAGCTCTTGGATGCCACCGGGCCCTTGGCAGCGCTGCACCAGCGGGTTCTGGAGGCTGGTTGCCAAGTGAATCCCGAGGGCAACCCCGTGAAAGCATTGTTCGCATTTATTCCCTCAGGAAATTGAGAGACCCGTAACTTTGAATACGCAATGGGTCTGCCAGTGCTTGGCTTCCCGTGATCAGCTTCGTCTGTGATCGGGTTGCCTGGCGCTGGTTTTCTCTTTGCTATAAACATTTATGGCAAGTATCAATTTGAAGCAGCTTTCCACTCTAAAAGAATATTGCTGAAGAATGGGTTTGTTGTTCTGGGTTTCCCGTGATCAGCGTTGTCTGTGATCGGGTTGCCCGGAACTGCTTTCCCTGAGAAATTAATTGAAAGAGTTTTCAAGCAACAATATGAACCAAGTAATTGTTTTGCTTGATATTGCTGTGATCTTCAAAATGATCAGCGCAGGCAACAGGAGAAGCAAAAAACACAAAATAACTTGCAAGTAGTTTCCTTTTTTTTTCACGATGTTGCTGTGATGTTGCGTGCGATGGGTAAGGGATCATTTGCAACCTCTTGCCCTCAATTTACCCGGAACTGCTTTCCTCCCTGAGAAAATGATCAGCGCAGGCAACAGGAGAAGCAAAAAACACAAAATAACTTGCAAGTAGTTTCCTTTTTTTTCACGATGTTGCTGTGATGTTGCGTGCGATGGGTAAGGGATCATTTGCAACCTCTTGCCCTCAATTTACCCGGAACTGCTTTCCTCCCTGAGAAATTATTTCAAGCATTCAATGCCATGCTGCATTTTGAAAAAAAACAGGAGATGTGCACATAAAGATCAGTCTTTTGGTTTTACCTGGTCCATACCCGTCGCTTGGTCCTCTCCATGCTCCTGCCATTAGAGCTTCACCTTGCGGGCGATAGTCGACTGTTGGCCCTACTGCGCCCTTGCTTCTTTGTGTATGGGTGCGGGCTGCAAAATGCATTTTGAAAAAAAACAGGAGATGTGCACATAAAGATCAGTCTTTTGGTTTTACCTGGTTCAAAGCTGTCAGCATGAAAGTGTTCTAAATAGAACTCTTAGTAGACAAGTTGTGCATTATGTGCCTTTTCATGCTCTGCAATGTGCGTATTATTTGTGCGATTGGGTAGTTTCCTTTTTTTTTGCTCGATGTTGCTGTGATGTTGCTTGCGACGGTGAGACATCATTCCCAACGTCTATGCCCTCAATTTGCCCAGCGCGAACTGAAGTTATCTTACATTCAGGCAGAGTATTGATTGTAGCTTCCCTGCGTCCAGCAGTGCGGACAAAAAAAAGGCTTCCGAACAAACAGTGCTCGAAATTCAGGGGCACGCGGAACTTGGAACACAGGTGTTTTTGTCGGAGGAAAAACATAAGAGTGGACAATTTTACAAACGTTTTTGGCTGGAGAAGGAGAACATCGAGCATCTTAAATCGTTCTTCTGGTTACCGGCCAACGTGAGACAAAAAAACAAAAACGTTCGAGGAAAAACATGACAATGGATAATTTTACAAACATTTGGAGAAATAGATTTTGTGCTGTTGGCAGTTTTTCCTTTTGCGATCTTCGAGGTCCTATTTTTTAGAGGCGCAAGATTTGAAACTGAGGTTTCTGAATGTGGCGTTTTGCTCGACGACGAGGGTTGAAGTCTGCATTCGCCTCGAGCGCAGGTTTCGCAAGTCGGTGTGGATGTGAATGGTGAATGTATGTCGATGTTTTTGGGAACAAAAAAATTGTTCAGCTATGGTTTGGTGGCCTTTCAGGCGCAAAGATTTGTTTCAGAGTAGTTAGCAGGTCCCAGTTGGGGAGGTAGGGAGGGTGGGCCAGGCTGCTCAAGCGAGCAGCTTGGAAAGAAACCGGTCATGTCTCCGACGATGATTTGTTTTTTAACAAGATGATGATTTTCCCAATGCATGTCGGAGAGCGGGTGTGTCCGTGATCCCTTTTCCATTGCCAGGGAAACTTTTCTGTATTCTGCAGTTTTATTCGAATGCGCCAGTTGGAAGAAACATTGTTATGCAAGCAATGTGCTGAGTGTGTTGTTTGTTTGTGACTTTGCTGTGTAGCTGCTGTTCCGAATGTGCATAATTTGTGCGTCTTTATCCCTCCTATAGTCTCAAGATTTTGGCTCTTTGTGGCGCCGATTTGTGACCTGTGACGATGAATGGAGCGATCAACGATGATCTTGCAAAGGCACTTGGTCTCCTTTTTTTTTTGTTTTTTTTATGCGAAACCTGTCAGGCTGCTATCCTGAACAATTCGGTCTTCTACATTGGCAACCAAAGGTTGGTGGAGAGTCTGATACCCAGTTTATTTTTTCCATGCTGAGCTGATCGTATTTTGTCTTTTGTTTTATTTTGAGGTCATCAGATGTTTGAATATCGTCGTCCCGCTCGGTGGTGTCCATTCCTGATTTGCAGCAACTACACTGTTTCAGGCTCAGTGGAACTCATGCATTCGATGGTGAATACATTTTTTTTCAGATTTTGTCCCATGGAGGTCTACCTGGACGCTCCATGATTCTTGAGAGGGATGAGGGCTCCGACGGATGGATCGCCTTTGAAGGCATTTATGACTCTGTCAAGTATGAATTCGACAGGCTCCGAGTTTGTTTCAAGTGTCCTGATGTTGGAGCATTGGATGATGGTTCGTTTCAGGGATGGTTTGTTAACAGAGCTGCCGATGGAGCTGAGCCCGACTGGGGCACTGCAACGATGTGTTGTCTTTCCCATTGGGAACGTGAATGAAGCGTGTTATTGTTTTTTTTCTGCTTGTAAATGTGTTCTCCGTGATTGTCAAAGCATATGATCTAAAGTTCTTTGTTGATGCAATGATTCCTTTTTTTGTTTCTCAGGTCAGTGATCGGGAACAATCCGTGATCTGGAATGAAACAACGCTTCCAATCATGCTGCAGCGCGAGTGTATTTGCTAAGTCAATGCACTATTGTCCGACTCAGGGATCTTCCTCTCGGTGACAAAATAAAGCCAATTATATTTCGGCGTTTTCAGATTGCCAGAATGGCATCGTTACCTTGTGTATTCCGCTTTTTGATTCGAATGTGTCAGTTGGAAACACTTCGTTTTGCAAGCAATGTTCTGTGCGTCGTTTTTTGCTTGCGATGCTTTTTTGTATATCAATTTTCGTAAATTTACTTGAGAAAAAGGGAACTCGGATATCGCAAAAATGATGAAATCTCGAAAGAACTTGTGTGGCTTCTGCGTGAACGTCAAGGTCAACGAAGCAACGAGTCCAATCCTGGCAATGGGATGTGACAACAAACGGGTCGATCAACGATACCCTAGACCTGTCAGGAGGCTATCCTTTCCGATTGAATCTTCTACATCGGAAATTTTGAGAGCCATCATTGAAGGGGGGTAGCCACTTTATCTTTATGATTTTCGGTCCTTTCTCTGCAAGAGACTTCTTTGGTATGAACTATGATGTCCTAATATTGAGGCTGGCCATCTTTCACCTAGGAGATATTCCTATAGAGGCGACATAAGATTTGAAATGCTATCGCAAAGAGACGCTGTGAAAAGAGAGAGGCCAAGTCAAGACTTGCATCCACAGGAAAGGAGTCCATTCTTTTCAGCACAATATTTCCCCAAGTACATTTCTCAATGAGGTCGGAGTCTCAATCTTGGTGAAAGTTATTTTGGTATATGAGTATCGTCTTAGAATTGCTTGCAGGAAATGCGCGAGCTCGACAGAATACGTCTTGCCACATGTGCTGCTGCTCCAACACAACAACAGGGACTTTCACAGAACGATATTGTGACATCTGAGGAACATGGATGTTTGTGCGTGCAAGGGATTGAGCACGATGATTACCCGGTGTTCCGAGCCGCAGGTCAGACTGGATCATTTGTATTTATCTAAGAATGGGTCTGCCAGTGCTTCGCTTCCCGTGATCAGCTTCGTCTGTGATCGGGTTGCCTGGCGCTGGTTTTCCTTTGCTATACGTCGAATATATTATATTGAATATATGTTTTTTTTACAGAACGCGTTTGTGACTGAACGGTCGATTCTCATATAAAGGCCACCTTGATGTCGTCAAACTTGATCGTGTTGACGTCTGGCTGGAACAGCAGGACTCCTCAGAGGAGTTTGGGCTGATCCAGATCTTTGCGCTGAAAAAAGAAAATCTAATGTATTGATAGGAAGAAAAAAGAATGGGTTTGTTGTTTCTGGGCTTCCCGTGATCAGTCTTGTCTGTGATCGGGTTGCCTGGAACAGCTTTCCCTGAGAAATTAATTGAAAGAGTTTTCAAGCAACAATATCAACCAAGTAATTGTTTTGCTTGATATTGCTGTGATCTTCAAAATGATCAGTGCAGGCAACAGGAGAAGCAAAAAGCACAAAATAACTTTCCGAACCGGTGTCTGCCAGAAGGTTTGGCAATTCAGGATGGAATACCGCTGAAAAATGGTGCTGGTGGTTTCCGCTAGATCAAGGCACATGGATGCCCCGCTTCGGGTTTCCTCTGGAGTGCGTGTGCCCTGCGTTGAGCAGTGCGGGAAAAACGGCTTCAGAGCAAAGAGTTGTCGAAAGTTTCGAAATGGGGAGGAAGGATCGAACGGAACAGAAGTTAAAACGAACGAAGGGAAGCGCGAAAGACGTCAATGGTTCTGGAAGAGATTGCTTTGCAGAAGAATTTAGCAAATGAATGGATGTTTTGTCAAAGAGAAAGTGCTCTGTCGAGATTTCATCATTTTTTTGCGATATCCGAGTTCCCGTTTTTAATGTGGCGTTTTGTTCGACAACGAGTGTTGAAGTTTGCGTTCGCTTGGAGCGCAGATTTTGCAAGCCGATATCGATGTGAATTGTGAATGCACTTCTATCAGGGACCTGTTAAGTTGGGCTTGCAGCTTTGTCGGATTTGCGGAATTGTCAGATGCTCAGATAAAAGTCAACTGGCTCTCGTATGCAGTGATGCATTTATTTTTTTATCCTCTGCAGCAGCTGAAGTTGTCTTTGCGCTATCTTGGACACATAAGTTGGAGAATATTGTTATACACTCGCATTCCATTGAACCTTCCGAACGAGGTCCTTGAGTCTGATTTTTTTCTTTTGACGCAATTCCTGAAGTGTCCGACTCTCAGATCGGTGCAAGTTGTCTACAGGATTGGTTATCTTCTGTTTTTTTTCAATTTTGACACATTTTGTTTTTTTTATCCAGAGCTTAGGGTTTACCCTGAGAGAATCATGGCAGAAATTTGAGCAGCGCTCCCGCTGAGGGGGGCCGACCCCCATCGCGAAAAGGTTCTTTTACTTGGTGAGGTTGCTGGAAATTGATGCTGATCCGTTTTCTTGTTCGTGATCGGTCCGTCCGTGATCGGGTTATTGAAACCGAAGTTTGGCTCATTTCAGTTGGCTCATTTCAGTTGCCTTTTCGAAGCACTTACCGCCTCGACACCTCTATTGTTTCATTCTTCAATGGCATTGGTGCCTTTCATTGCTGATCATTCTCTCCAAGAAATGCGTTGGCAGTTGATGTTAGCAGATCGCAATCTGCATGTAGCAAACGAAGTCCTCAATACCTTACTCGAGATTGAAGAATACTTAGAAGATTGTGCTGCACCAGTTGCGCTAGCGACATTGAGGTCGACCATTACCTGCCATCGTCGAACCATTTATCAGTTAGCCATTTGGAAGCTTCAAAAGCTGATGGAATGCCAACGAGCTTTGAATGAGCACTTCCTGTGTTACCACCGTGCACCGCTTGTTGATCTTGAATTGTGAAAGTGAAGTCTTTCACAGCTTTGGGCTATGAAGAAATGTAGCCTATCCCTGGCTGCTGGCCAGCACGTAGTCGGATAGCCTTTTTTGTTTCCTGTTTTTTAGGGTTTAGCCTTAAGGAATCATTTCAAAAATTTGGGCAGCGCTCCCGCTCAGGGGGGCCGACCCCCATTGCCAATGGTGAGATGAGATTGTTTCCAAAAGGAATTTAGTGAATGAGTGTAATTTTGGTGAAATAGAAATTGGTCTGTCGGCAATGCATCAATTTTGCGATATCCGAGTTCCTTTTTTTTATAGCCCAAAGATTTGAAACTGAGGTTATAGCTCAAAGACTTGAAACCGAGGTTTCTGAATGTGGCGTTTTGCTCGACAACGAGTGTCGAAGTCTGCATTCGCCTCGAGCGCAGATTTCGCAAGTCGATGTCGATGCGAATTGTGAATGTAAATCAATGAGGTCCGTTTATTCGGAAAAGAAACCTTTTCGGCTACGGCCTGGTGGCTCTTCTGGCGCAAAGATTTGTTTCAGAGTAGTTAGCAGGCCCCAGTTGCCAGGCTGCTCAAGCCAGCAGCTTGGAAAGAGACCGCTCAGGTCTCCGACGCAGGACGTTTGCGTCGACATGCATCAACGCTTTAATTTTGATAACATGCCACAGGTTTTTTTTTGTCATGCCTATTGGAGCCCTCGATCAGCCATTGTTTTCGGCCGATGCGCTCGGGTGAGACTTCCCAGCAGGCAGTTTCTGCGAGGATTTTCACTGTGAATCTTCAATGCGATCTCATCGTCCGTTTCATTTGAGTTGCTTGTGGGTCATTCTCAGGTCCTGTGGCTGGACAATCCTACTACAGTCCCTGTGTTTGACCCGAATATATTTGTTTCATGTTTCCTTCGATGGATGACTGGTGTGCTTCCATGTCTCCATCCTTGTGGCTTTTATTTTTTTAATCAAGATGATGATTTTCCCAATGCATGTCGGAGATCGGGTGTGTCCGTGATCCGTTTTCCATTGCCAGGGAAACTTTTCTGTATTCTGTAGTTTTATTCGAATGCTCCAGTTGGAAGAAACATTGTTATGCAAGCAATGTGCTCAGTGTGTTGTTTGCTTGTGACTTTGTTTTGTATCTGCTGTTCCAAATGTAGATAATTTCTGCATCTTTATCCTTCCTATAGTCTGAATATTTTGGCTCTTTGTGGCGCTGATCTGTGACTTGTGACGATGAACGGAGCGATCAATGATAATCTTGCAAAGGCACTCGGGCTCTTTTCTTTTTTTTCGTTTTTTACGCTAGACCTGTGAGGATGCTATCAGGAAGAATTCAATCTTCTACATTGGAAACCAAAGGTTGCAGGAGAGTCCGATTCCCAGTTTATTTTTGAAAGCCCAGCTCATCGTTTTGTTTGTTTTTTTTTTGAGGTCAACAGATGTTCGAATATCGTCGTCCCTCTTCGTGGTGTCCATTCCTGATTTGCACACAGTACACTGTTTCAGGCTCAGCTGAAATCATGCATTGGATTGTGAGTAGATTTGTCATTTAGAGTTTGCCTCATGGAGGTCGAGCCGGACATGCAATGATCCTTGAGAGGGATGAGCGTTCAGAGGGATGGGTCGCCTAGGAAGGCATGTTGAACCCTCAGAAGTTTGAATTCGAAAGGCTCCGAGCATGCCTTAAGTGTCCTGAAGTTGGAGCACCGGACAATGGTTCCTATCAAGGATGGTTAGTTAACAGAGCTGTAGATGGAGCCGAGCCAGACTGGGGCGCTGCAACCATGCGTTGTCTTTGTTGTTGGGAACGTTAATGAAACGTGTTATTGTTTTTTTCTCTGCTTGTAAATGTTTTCTCCGTGATTGTGAAAACATATGATGCAAAGTAGTTTGCTGATGCAATGGCAATGATCTTTTTTTTGTTTCGTGTCTCACGTCAGTGATCGGGAACACTCCGTGATCTGGAATGAAACAACGCTTCCGGTCATGCTTCAGCGCGAGTGTATTTGCTAAGTCAATGCACCACAATCCGACTCAGGGATCTTCCTCCGGGTGGCCAAATAGTGTGAATTATATTTCTGAGTTTCGAAATCGAATGAACAGCACTCTCTAGTATTCAAGTGATGCACTTCACGAGACCACATCACATGACATGATTACGTGTTATTCATTCTGGCTCCCCAGCTTCTATTAGCGACCTGTTAAGTTGGGCTTTGAGTTTTGTCGGAATTGCGGCATTGTCGGATTCTCAGATAAAGGTCAGCCGACTCTCGTATGCAGTGATTTATTTATTTTTTCATCCGCTTCAGCAGCTGAAGTCGTCTTTCCGCTGTCGTGGACATTGGAGTTGGAGTATATTGCTTATACACTCGCATTCCATGGAACCTTTCTGAACGAGGGCCTTGAGTCTGATTCTTCTCCTTTGACGCAATTGCTGAAGTGTCAGATTCTCAGAGAAGTGAGTTGTCTACAGGATTGGTTATCTTCCCCTTTTTTTTGCAGATTTTAGCACAACATTGTTCTTTTTATCCAGAGTTTAGGGTTTAGCCTTAGAGAATCATGCCAAAAATTTGGGCAGCGCTCCCGCTGAGGGGGGCCGACCCCCATCGCGAAAAGTTGCTTCTTCTTGTTGAGGTTGTTGCGACAATGAACGGCGCTATCGGCGATTTGATTGCACAGGCACTTGGTTTTCTTTATTTTATTTTATGAGCGATGAATTTTCGCCAGATCTGTCAGGAGTCTATTCTGCGCGAATCAGTCTTCTACATTGGAAACGAAAAATTGGTGAAGAGTCGGATCCCCAAGTTTTGTTTTTGAAAGCCGAGCTCATCGTTTTGTTTCTTTATTTGGTTTTTTTGAGGTCAGCAGATGTTTGAATATCGTCGTCCCTCTTCGTGGTGTCCATTCCTGATTTGCACACAGTGCACTGTTTCAGGCTCAGCTGAAATCATGCATTCGATTGTGAATACATTATTCATTTAGATTTTGCTTCATGGAGGTCAAGCTGGACACGCAATGATCATTGAGAGGGATGAGGGCTCCGACGGATGGATCGCCTATGAAGGCAGATGGAACCCTGAGAATTATGAATTCGACAGGCTGAGGGCATGTTTTAAGTGCCCCGAACGTGGAGCACTTGACAACGGCTGCACCACAGTCCGACGCACGGATCTTCCTCCAGGTGGCCAAATAATGCCAATTATATGTCAGAGTTTCCAGATGGGATGAACAGCATTCGCTAGTATTCAAGCGATGCACGTCACGATGCCACATCACATGACATGATTACGTGTTATTCATTCTGGCTCCCCAGCTTCTATTAGCGACCTGTTAATTTGGGCTTTGAGTTTTGTCGGAATTGCGGAAGTGTCGGATTCTCAGATAAAGGTCAGCCGACTCTCGTATGCAGTGATTTATTTATTTTTTCATCCGCTTCAGCAGCTGAAGTCGTCTTTGCGCTATCCTGGACATTGAAGTTGGAGTATATTGCTTATACACTCGCATTCCATGGAACCTTTCTGAACGAGGGCCTTGAGTCTGATTCTTCTCCTTTGACGCAATTGCTGAAGTGTCAGATTCTCAGAGAAGTGAGTTGTCTACAGGATTGGTTATCTTCTCCTTTTTTTGCAGATTTTAGCACAACATTGTTCTTTTTGTCCAGAGTTTAGGGTTTAGCCTTAGAGAATCATGCCAAAAATTTGGGCAGCGCTCCCGCTGAGGGGGGCCGACCCCCATCGCGAAAAGTTTCTTTTAGTTGTTGAGGTTGTTGTGAGAATGAACGGTGCGATCAGCGATTTTATTGCAGAGGCACTTGGTTTTCTTTATTTTATTTTAGCAGCGATGAATTTTCGCCAGATCTGTCAGGAGTCTATCCTTCGAGATTCAGTGTTCTACATTGGAAACGAAAAATTGGTGAAGAGTCCGATCCCCAAGTTTTGTTTTTGAAGGCCGAGCTTATCGTTTTGTCTTTTTATTTTGCTTTTTTGAGGTCAGCAGATGTTTGAATATCGTCGTCCCGCTTCGTGGTGTCCATTCCTGATTTGCACACAGTGCACTGTTTCAGGCGCAGCTGAACTCATGCATTCGATTGTGAACACATTTTTCATTTAGTTTTTGCTTCATGGAGGTCGAGCTGGACACGCAATGATCATTGAGAGGGATGAGGGTTCCGACGGATGGATCGCCCATGAAGGCAAGTGGAACCCTGAGACTTTTGAATTCGAAAGGTTGCGAGCATGCTTTAAGTGCCCGGACCGTGGAGCACTGGATAACGGCTCCTATCAAGGATGGTTTGTTAACGGAGCTCGAGGTGGAGCAGAGCCCGATTGGGGCACTTCGACAATGCGTTGTCTTTCCAAGTGGGAACGTGAATGATACGTGTTATTTTTGTTGGGTCTGGTTGCAAATGTTTCCTCCGTGATTGTGAAAGCAGATGATCTAAAGTTTTTTTTCTGATGCAATGATTTGTTTTTTTTTTGTTTCTCAGGTCAGTGATCGGGAACACTCCGTGATCTGGAATGAAACAACGCTTCGAATCATGCTTCAGCGTGAGTGTATTTGCTAAGTGAATGCACCACAGTCCGACGCACGGATCTTCCTCCAGGTGGCCAAATAATGCCAATTATATGTCAGAGTTTCCAGATGGGATGAACTGCATTCGCTAGTATTCAAGTGATGCACATCACATGACATGATTACGTCTTATTCATTCTGGCTCCCCAGCTTCTATTAGCGACCTGTTAAGTTGGGCTTTCAGTTTTGTGGGAATTGCGGAAGTGTCGGATTCTCAGATAAAGGTCAGCCGACTCTCGTATGCAGTGATTTATTTATTTTTTCATCCGCTTCAGCAGCTGAAGTCGTCTTTGCGCTATCCTGGACATTGAAGTTGGAGTATATTGCTTATACACTCGCATTCCATGGAACCTTTCTGAACGAGGGCCTTGAGTTTGATTCTTCTGCTTCAACGCCATTCCTGAAGTGTCAGATTCTCAGATAAGTGCAAATTGTCTACAGGATTGGTTATCTTCTTCTTTTTTATGCAGATTTCGGCACAACATAGTTCTTTTTATCCAGAGTTTAGGGTTTAGCCTCAGAGAATCATGCCGGAAATTTGGGCAGCGCTCCCGCTGAGGGGGGCCGACCCCCATCGCAAAAAGTTTCTTTTACTTGATGAGGTTGCTGGAAGTTGAGTCTGATGCGATTTCTTGTTCGTGATCGGTCTGTCCGTGATCGGGTTATTGAAACAGAAGTTTTATTGCTTGATCCAGGCTCTAATGTTTGATTTGTCTAGAGTATAGACAGATCAAACAGTAGAGCCTTGGTGGAACCAAATTGGGTGGTACCATCAAGGAGGTTGGGTGGTTGGGGAGACCCATGTTGGGTTTTCATTGCAAGGACATATTGTTCTTGATTCTGCGTCGCCTCGACGGTCTGCCCGGTCGAGCCCTGGCTCTGCCCGAATGGGTTCGGCCGCGTATCACGGGTGGATCCGAGGTACGTGTGCCATGCGCAGAGCCATTCCTTACATCCTATGTTCAGCATCAGTTTTAACATCATGCATCAACGCGTCTTCTGGATCAGTTTGAGCATCATGCATCTGAAGGCGCTCGTGTGTTCTTCAGATCCATGGAATTCAACCTGACTGAGAAGCTGAGTTTAAGTATGGTGATGCGTGTACTTCCAATGCCTATCAGTGTTATGAAGAAAATGTTTGCGGAATCTCCCGTGCAACCTTGCTTGGCACTCCTTTTCTGTTGTCATGAGGTCGGATGTTGGTGGAATATGCACTGTTGAAAGAAATTCTTATGATTTTGCTTGCTTGTGCTCAAGAGAAGAGAGAGTGTTCATCTTCGAAATCTATAGGTCGAGCGAGTTTCCCAACATTTTATCAGCTGTTCCACTCCAATAATTTTGTCTTGCTTTGCTTTTACGATTAGCAAGCAAAATACATTTTCAGCTCCTCTCCTGGCAATGGATGGAAACACTGTTGGTGGGAATAGCCTTTGTGCCAATTGTGGTTGGCGATGGAACAAATGTATTGCCACAAGAGAGGAGTTCAAGAAAGTTCTTTTCATGAACTGGGTGAAACAATATGACCGACCTTTGTGTTGGCTTTGTGCCCAAGTTTGCCCTTTTTTACAAGATGGACAAAAGGATCCGAACGGATTGTGCCAACAGTTTGAGTCTTCCTGGGCAACGGCCCGACAATATCGAAGGCTAAAGATGCTGCCACCATGTGACCCTCTCTTTAGCGTAGAGGCGGAGCGAGATTCTGTGTCTCCTGAGATTTGGCGTGATCCCTTTTCGCCGAGAAATGAAAGAACAACATCGACTTCTAACATCTTTGCAGGTATGATCGCAGAAGCTCAGAGGTTGAGGTGTGACATGATGTCACTGAGGACCAGGCTCGATCAAATTTGCCTTGAGTATGGCCGACAGATTTTGTCAAAAAAGAATGAAGAATGTGTTTTCACAAATGAAGAAGCAAGTAATGCAGCATCTTCTTCCGACCGAGGGCAGAATCGTTGGTCAACGCAACAAGATCGACAATCAAGAAGCGGCAATTTCCCGTTGCATCCGCTGCCAACAGTGCATGAATCTGAAAATAGATCGAATGACCGGAACATGTCACATGAATCTGGAAGCTGGACCGAAGACAGTTCTTGGAGAGATTCATCGTCATGGCGGCAAAACAACCGATGGCAATCCTGGAATTCAAACGGAGGTTACTCCTCCCAGGATACTTGGGATGAAACTGAAGGTGCGGGATCATGGAACCGTTCCTATGGAAGGCCACACTATGTTGAAACTTTGCAGAGCTCGAATAATAGCAATGCGAGACAGGCACGACCTCCTCGTGTAGTTTGGGATCCTCCTCCTGCCAATTCTGGTCGTTGATGGCAGAAGGCTGTTCATGTTCAAATGCAAAACTTCAAAGATTCATTGCTTGCATGGACACAATTTGTGTCTTTTTCTTTTTAACCACAAGAGGTTCGGTCCGAGCAGAATGGAATGTCCGTGATCGGGTGAGTTCGTGATCGGCAGATTTTCCCAGTGAATGCAGACTTGAAATCATCATCACGTTTCAGTAAAGCTGTACTGTGAATGGTGGAGAATTCAGTGAATGTGAAAAAGTGAATTCTGTGCATCTGTGTCAAAAGAGGGGAGGTTCAGAATGTTGATGTGCTTTTAACATTGGAGTTGATACGTATATTTTCTTAATAGTTGAAGCTTTATCAAAATGTTTTATAGATTTTTCTGAATTAAGTTGAAACGATGATGCCGTTTCCATATATGCATAAGCTTCCTCTGATCATTTTACTCGCTAACATTATGGCTCCAGATTTTTCACAGAAAACGTTATCCGCGAGGGTGATCCTTATTCTTTTTGATGGACGTGCGTGTTTGGTCCATTCTCTCTGGCGAATTATTGACCAGAATTGCTTTGGAAGCTGGCCCTGGTGTTACTGGAGCAGACATCAAAAAAATACTCTCTGACCAGCTGGGAATCAATAGGTTCAGACAAGTGTTGTATTCGAAGGATGGAACGCAGATTCTAAATGGAGAAGTCTTAAACCAAATTGAGCATGATGTGCATTTGCTGGTCAAAGGAACCGGGCACGTTTTGTGCAACGAGTCCCAGCGAAGTCAAATGGTTGAAGCTTGTTCGGCTAATAAACTGCAGATCCTGGAACTGCTATGATACGAGCATCTTGATCCAAACACTACAGACGCATATGGCAGAACCCTACTAGAATTGGCAGCTGGCGGAGATCATCTGGACGTAGGCAATCTTTTATTGGAGGCTGGTGCTGAAGCAGAGACGAAATCAGCCATAAGCACTCCTCTTTTGACAGCCACCAGAATGGGCAACACCGAATTCGTGAACCTTTTGTTGCATGCTAATGCAAATCCTAATCGTTGCTACTGTGTTCGACCTGGATTTCAAAAATGTTGGACACCTTTGATTTGTGCTGTTCGCCACGACGTGGATTACGATTACAGACATGCAACTATCGTTCTCATGCTCATTAAAGCGGGAGCAGACGTGAACTACAGCTGTGATAGCATGCCACCCTTGGTTGCTGCAGTCGAGCAGTCGAGTTATCACATCATGTGGTACCTGCTTCAAGCTCAGGCAAATCCGAATGTCACGAATCGCAATTTGAAGCCAGTTTTGCATATTGCAGTCAAAAGAAACGATCCTACTGCTGTGGAAATGTTGCTTCAGAACTCTGCTGATATAGAATTGAGAGATGCTCAGAATCGATCAGCCGAGCAGCTTGCAGCCAGTGCTGCTTTGAGAGAAATGCAAGGAATGCTTTCTCGTAGACATTTGCGGCAACATCATTAGGAATGAAATCATTCCGTACAGAAGAAAATTGCTCAAGCTTCAGTGGAAAAACAAAACTCTTTCTGAGGACGATGAACGCATTTCGTTGCTGAATGATAAGTTAACAATTTCTGTTTCACAATGCTTGTTGTTGTTTCATTGGAATTTGCTTGTTTCGGGTCAAGTCAGCTCTACAAGCTGTGCCTAAGGATCAGACAGATAGACATAATGCATAGGCAGATCAATTTCATATTTTTCAGTGTATTATGAACCCAAAGGGATGAGCTTTATCAAATAGAAATGGAAAAACATGTATCAAGGTCAGCTGTTGTAGAAACCTTTCTATCAGCTATGGTTAGAACCAATGCGCAATGTTAGACAATATATCTCATTCAAGGTAATTTTCTCATTCTGTGGCAATGTCGTGGCAGAGTCCGTGATCGGGTGTGTTCGTGATCGGAGCATGAATCTGTCAACAGCAGATGGAGGCCAATGCGCTAATTGTCGTTGGACATGGGAAATACCACTTTATAGCAAAAGGGACTACGATGGTACAGATTTCTTCGTTTGGCACAAAAATCGAGACAGGTACTTGTGCTATCTGTGCGCGCAGTCATGCCCAGATTTGCACGAGAAAAATCCAAAGAGTTTGCCTTACACCAGTTATCAAGAATGTCATGAGTACCGCAGGAACCACATGAAGCCACCGCGTGACCAAAATGGTGACACCTGGGACAAACATTTCCGTGAGTTTTGGCAAGATCCTTGGGGATTGGATGAAACAGTTTCAGTGGCAAATGTTTCAGATTCGAATGCTCTGCAAACTGGAATTGCACAATTGGAGAGTGTTCTGAGTGAGCTACAGTCAGAGCTTTCTGCTCTCTCTGAAAAGTTAGAAAACTTCAAACAAACAATCAGGCTGACGAGCGCCACTCAAATTTAATTTCCTGACTCTTTCACAGAGTCATCCACTTAATGTGGTGCTTGGGACTGTGCATGCTATTCTTGGTGCGTCTGTTGATTTTCACCAAGGGTCATATGCAGATAAGAGCAATTTGCAGATACTGGTCTGTGCTGTCAAAAAAACAGATGCTAGCCACGTCGTTGCTTTACATCGTCGTTGTCAATTTAGGATTATCATCTCTTAAATGTGATTTGCATTCAGTTTTTTCTCTATGGCAATTTTGTTTTGAACATCTCCAAGTGTTTTGATTTTTGTTTTCCTAGATAGGTCGAATCATAAGGCACGAGACATTGGTCATGATGGAAACATCAAGCGGCAATCGCATTTGAATTCGCAGTCTCGGCTCGAGTTTGCCATTTGTGTTTGAGCTTTTGAAATGCTCATTCGTGGTTACAAGAGAACTTTTCGTGACTTCAGTACTGCAGAGAACAAGGCGAGGAAAAGATGCGATTGCAGTGCTTCGTCTAACCACATGG
This sequence comes from Cladocopium goreaui, assembly GCA_947184155.2. Taxonomy (NCBI): domain Eukaryota; class Dinophyceae; order Suessiales; family Symbiodiniaceae; genus Cladocopium; species Cladocopium goreaui. Next base: position 99,625 of record CAMXCT020002365.1, read on the forward strand.
ATGATATCAATTCGGATGACAATCGTTCAGAGGAAGATTGGAAATCAGACAATCCCGAAGAAGATTTGCAGCAAATCAGTGCCAAACACTACATGACAGACGAACTTGCTTCCAGATGGTACAGAATGATGTTGAAGACAGTCGAGCTTCTGACAGATGATTGTCTTGCAGTTCTGCCTTCTTACTTTGGAGGACCCAGACAAGCTCGTTTATCTCGTGAGATCGAATTGACATCTGTGGTTCAGAAGCTGCAAGATTTGAGCTCCGACATTGTCGACATGTGCAACGATAAATTACTTTCAAAAAAACAGTCTGAGGCATTGACTGAAAGAATCCGCAAAAAACGCAAACTTCTGAAAGGCCTGCTGTTCTTGGACTCGCTTCTATTTTTGGAAAGTACATTCGAAGGAGTTTTTCTGTCATGTTTTAGCTCTCCGAGTATACCGAGGTCTTCTATACGCAATTATATGAAGCGTTTCAGCATGAATTTAAACACCTTGCAGACTTTATTGGAAAACGGCTGTCTCCTTGAGAGTGAGATCATGCAGCGTGGATGGCTCGTTCTCAATTTCGATGCAATGCCGGATGAGGTGTTTGCAGAGATGATCGAAAATAAACAACGGGAGCCCACTTATGTTGCTCTCAAAGATATGTTTAGAATACATTTTCTGGATGTTCCTCTATTAGCTGCAGAGGCAGGGCACGATGTGTGTCTACGCTTCAATTTCATTCCCAACGCATTACGAGAAGTTGTGAAGCAAGCCAAAGAGCGCGGTTCGCACACTCCAGAAAGGCGTGTATATTCTTGGTTGCTCCAATTAATTCATTTCGAGAACGAGAGAAAGAGCAGGATTCGAGTGCATGAAGAAGAATTAAAAATTTCAATTTTGGGAGTTCCATATGACAATTCAATGGCTCACAAGAACCGTATGGCATTGGACAACTACTAAATAGTGGCTGTCTTTTGTTCGCGTTTTTAAAACACGACTGCCTGACAAAACAAAGAGCCCTGCTGTTTTATCAGTCATGATGTTTACTTGTTGTCACAGCACCATTTACATATTCACCTGTCGTTTACATTTTATGTCAAGCTGTGCTAGTCACATTGTCAAAATCGACAAGGGAAACGATGAGAAACAACAATGCAGACACCTACTGCTGATTCCTGCACTGTCAGTTGATCCGTGATCGGGATCGTTCGTGATCGGGTAGTAAACTGACTTTGCTATGATTAATTGAGTTTAGTGGCTTGTGCATAAATCTATTGAACAATTTCATTAGCATTTGCTTTAGCTTGTTTGCTAACCTCTCTCGAAATGGCAATGCCTCTCGCTTGGCCTGAAATTGCTCATACAGCAGAAGATGTGCTGCAGTTCTGCAAGATGATTGGCAGAGGAAGTAACTACACTCAGATTGATGATCTGTCACGGAATTTGGAAAAGGGGTCTACAACACGCTCTTGTTTGTTCCAGATGAGCAGCTCAAGTCCGACAGACATCTTGAACGAGATTCCGATGCTTGGCCAACAAGTTTTTGACATGAAGCTGGACGAAGAGAGAAAAGTCAACCCTCAGAATCCTGCGAAAACTGTGCAGATCAGCAACAACAGGGTGGTGTATTATGAAAGTGCCTCCATAAACAGAGGATCGTGTCAATGTATATTTTCCTTTGGAGGCGAGAACAAGCAGGAAAGAGTTCGTACTACCTATGCTGCACGACATTCGATGCAGGGATTGGCCATACAGCAGTTCTTTGAAAAACATTTCCTTCAAGACAATGCGTCTTCTTGGTATAGCCGATCTGGAAGTTTCTCGACAGTAATTTGGGTCTATTTGCTTATGTATGTATAATGTTTCTTATTATTCTTATTTTTTAAGACAAAGGCATCATTATAATTTAATCTTTTGGTCCGGCTGAGGTTTTCATTTGCTGATCAACCGCTACACGTACAACAAGAATCATGGAATCTCTTTTCACGATGACATTAAAGAAGGATATGATGTGGACAAAGATCCCATTACTTCTTTCTCCTGCCGACTCGGGTCTTTGCTGGTTATCATCTCCAGCAGAGCACCAGAGAAACAAGAGAAGACCGAGGGCAAACGTGCGTTTGTTGTGTATCAGCCTCCGGGAACAATTCTTGTGATGGGCGGCAAGTTTCAGAGAGCTTACAAACATGGTGTACCAAGTTTTCAGGAGATCAAAGAGCTTCTTGCTTGTGCAGACGACTTGACTACTTGGGACGGTGTGAAACTAAAATTGGAGTGGTTTTCGAATTCGAAAGACTTGATGCGACAGGAAGTTAGACGTATTGACGCCTTGAATCTGGTCAACGAGCAAGACGCACGTTGGAACGTCACAATGCGATGGGTGAGAAATCATTCACAGCCTTTCTGTCCTCTAAATCCCCGACTCTTGGCAAATATCAGTCGACTGGATGAAGAAAATCATCAGCGGAGGAATCAGCTGAAGCAGCTGAAACTGTTGAACCCGGTATTGCAGAAAAAAACTGCAGAGCCAAAGGCAAAGGCCGCTAGCCCGGCATTTGCTTGGAACCCGCCCGGAGGAAACAGAGCTCGTCCAAGCAAAAGCGGAACACAGGATGTGAATCCGGGGAGGGAAACCGAGGAGAAAGAATCGGAGAAAGATTCAGAAAAGGAATTAAATGAGATATTTGACTTCGTTTCTATTATTTCTGATGCCCTGGAGCTGCAGATATTATCAGACGATCAGATGATTGGCATGGCATTGTGTGCCAGCCAGCAAATTCGCAAACATCGTTTCTCCACATTTCAGAAACAGTACAATCTTGGTTACAATTTGTACAACAAGATTTCGGCAGCGAATATGAAAGTGAAAGAGGATTTAGACCCGTTACTCGAGGCTGTAGATCGGAAACTGAGGAGATTGAAAAACTTGCAGATGCTTATTGAGCTTTTGTGGTTGGACAGCGAAGGTCAGGGCAATTTCATGAGCTGTACTACTCTGAACCAGCAGCACGAGTTCAACAAGTCAAATGATCATCTGGATCGGGTTGTGATGTCCTTCTTTGACTTGAACGAATGCTTGCCTGTGGACGGCTTTTTGAGCTGGGATCACATGATTGATGAAGGATGGCTGGTGTTCAATTTCGACACTTTACAGGACAATCGAAAACCCAAAGCGGAGGTAACAAAATCGAAGAAAGGTTCACCGGTCGTAGCTGATGTCACAATGACAGGGATCGTCAAAGTGAGCCAATTTGACATCCTGTATATCAAGAGAGAAAATATTTTGCCAGAGCAATTCCCTTTGCGAGTGACATTTCTTGCTGATGCATCAAAGAATGTTGCTGCAAAGTGCAAGGACAAGCAAT
>CAMXCT020002366.1:0-82937 GCA_947184155.2 Cladocopium goreaui
CTGCCATATCTCGAGTATCCACCCATCCAATTATCTTCAAAAGACCGAGGTGCAGCATTTCTTTTAGCCAACTGATATGGCTCAGCAAAGACTTTTCACTTGGTGCTTTGAACGATTCCTGGATTATGGAATGGTATACGGACATTGCATCAATTAGTAGCTTAATTGCAATCAATAAGCCACCTGACTCTCTGATTTGGAGTGCTTCATCGGGTTTTAAACATCCGGCTTCGGTCTCATGGAGGGTGAGGGCAATGCCAAAAGCATGGTCCACTGCGGAAGTGGCTGCTAAAAGCTCTGCCCCGAATGTGGAACGGACAACTAATTTGTGTGACTGCGATAGTGCATCCAACAAGTGTGAACATTCCTGACCTTCGGCACTTCTACCTAACCGCAAACAAATCATACCTTTCAGTGCATGTGCTGTATCCCCTTCCCTGGAGTATGCACTATCTGAATAAACTTCGAGAATGTGTTGGGGTCATGCAATGGTAGTACAGCTTTTGGGGATTTCTCATTAACTCCCGGGTCAGGGCATTGAGTCTTTTCAAGTCGGATACACTAGCTTGCTTATTCTTTCTCTGCAGGGCTACAATATAGACAAGAATCCAAACTTGCGTCAAACTTGTATACGCCACTGCGCCCAACAGTGACATGAACAAGGCTTGCTGATGTTCACTACAGGGCCCGTCTATATCGTAACCTTGATAATGCTTTGGGTGGATTGGTTTGAAAGCTTGAATGTATTCATCTTGGTGCATTACGATATTCCCACTCTTGTCTCTTTCATGGGTCATACCACAATTTGTGAACTTATCAAATTGCAGGGTCATTTTGCCGAAGGTCGCTTCCAACAATTTTACAAGTCGGTCAATATCGTTCTGCCTTCCAGTGAATTTGATATCATCGACATGGATAGAAATCATAGCTGCCAACTCCTTATTTTTGAAAAGTAACATTAACTGGGGGTCATACATGGTGGATTGCATGCCAAAATTTCGCAGGGTTTTCATGAGTCTTAATGAGAACGCTCTCGGGGCATCTCGGCACCCTGTGCCAGGCTTAAGGCACGACAATACATGCTGATGCTCATTGAAGTTTTCGAAATTTGGCACGCATCGCAAATGCTTTAGGGTCCCTTTAGGGATTGTGAAAGCTATATATTTACGTGGTTCTCTGGTTTCAGCTTCGAGCTCGTCAAATGTGAGTCCCTGGAGAAAAGCTTTTGGTACATCTGCGGCACCAAAAACCCAGTCTGGGTGAGTAGCAGCTGTGCTCGCCAAGATTCTCTGCGATAGCCTTTGTGCTGTACCAGCGTAATTTTGTTCTCCGTCTTTTACTGGCTCCTTGAAGCCTCGCAGGGCAAGGCGGGCACGGATTCCCCTTTTACCGTCGATGTATTTCCACTTTAGAACCATGCGAGAATCTATGATTATTTGGGCATCTTTGCGATTAATTATTTCGAAACAACCATATTTACTCCAAGTCTTAAATTCTGAGATGATGGCTTCATCTACCTGCTGTTTATGGGTGACTTGCTCTTCAGAAGTCATGATGTCAGTGTCGCGGCTGATGACTTCTTTTTTTTGCATCAGAGTTCAGGTAGATTTTCATACTTAGACAAACATTTTGGGAAAGACCATCCATGAAGTATTGGGAAATTTCTGGATCGACAAAGGTTTCGACGAAACTGCCAACTGAATCCCGCTCTAGTGTGTCTGGAAACTCCCGCTGCTTGTGCGCAACAAATTGCGCAGGGTCAAAGGGATCTTCTGATTCAGCGCAGAAATTTACGGCAGCATCAGGCTCAAAGGGAATGACATCAAATGTTGAAGGGTCTTCATTCACAGCCAGTTCGCAAAGCTCCAGCAACAGGCTTGCGTCTTCTTTCGGCGAGTCTGCAAAATGCTTCATGAACAAAATTTCGGCTTCATTGGAAATTTGATGACTGCTAGTTTCCTCAGGGATTGTACTTAGTCTGTGGTTACTGGCCGCGCTATGTGGCGTTGGGTTTCTGCTTGACGCCTCTTGATCCACAGGTTCTCTGGCCGGCAAGCTGTCTACAACGTCTTCAAGGAGGAGTCCGCGCGCTTGGTCCAATTTGAAACATTGCAAAATGGCAAAATGCTCTTGTTGAGAACCAAATACTTTCGTAACGTTTAGTTTGGATTGGTCACTGGTGTGCGTGCTTACATGGTCTGGGTTTAACATATCCCAATTTAGTGCTACATTAAACTGGGTTCCCTTTTTGTGTGGGAGGTTTCTGACTTCCCGACCAAGTCTAGCGGCACACACATCGTACATTTGCAGAGAAGTTCTGATCAAGTAGTTTAATGCGCGGGCTATGGTTGGCCATTTTCTGCTTGCTTGCGTGACCACTTGATTACCCCAATCATCGTCAGTAAGTCCAAAACATTCAATACGATTTGGGGGCAATGATTCCAAAAATTGGTGAACGCAATTCAAAGCTCTTTTGGCGACGTCTGCTGATGTTGTTCCCAACAGTGTTGTTATAAACATGGCATGACGAATGTCTTGAATGCGATATGGCCGATTGATACCCCCAACCTTAAGAACAGCAATGCCATCGAATGCTCTACACTCAACTACTCGGTATGGTCCTGACCACCCTGAACTGTCCTTGTTCGCAGGTGTTCTGTATAGTTCAACGAGGTCATCAGGTTTGAACCTGTCTTCAGCTGTTAATGTAGTTGGCGTTTTTAGAGCAAGGGATACCCTGGCTGCACTGGTGGCCCCTATCATGGCCTGGAGGGCAATTTCACGAATGCGTGCATCTCGTCGCTCATCAATGCTTGGGTCATCTGTGATGGGTGGCAACATGGCTGGCTGTCGACCCATGACTACTTGATATGGCGTGACACCGCCCACATGTGTGAGCGCATTTCCACTGAAAACACATTGGGCTAGTAGCTCTTTAAATGGCAAACTTATACCTTCACGAACTGCTTGCGCATCAGCTACGTGAAGGGCATGTCTTAGTATGGCTCCTCTTCGCTCCACGTACCTGGCATGTTGGTCCTTTCCTCTTAATTTAAGCTTTATGCCCATCCTCTTCAAGTGGGCTTCGGCCGTTGGAGTGCTGAGACCTGACTCAGGGTCGGAAACGAGGGTGCTCATTGGCCCAAAAATCGTAACCCAAGCTGTCGATACGTTTTCCAGCAACTGTGCTTCAGTTTTGTTTGGCGTCTGGATAGCTGAATGCCAGCGGGAAGCACGGCACACAAAATGTTGAATGATAAACTCTTTATAAAATAGGAGATCTGTTTCGACTACTTCATTGAAAGCCATTGCTACTTGAACGGACGGCCTGGTGTCTTTCGGCCTGGCTGTCCACATTCTGCATTCTTTGCATGTGGCAATGATGTCAGGGATGCTATTAAGGACTTCTTGGGAAACCCCTGCGTTCCGGAGAAGGGATGTCATGCTTGACACTCCGGCATGCCACAATCTTAAATGGACTTTACGAAGTGTTTTAATGATGGTGGGCTGATGCTGACTGCGGAATGCTCTCAGGCAATGTGTGATATCAAAACGAGTCCAATCAGATGCATGGGCATCACCTACTGCTGCATCTCGGAAAACTCTCCGGTGCCTATCTTCTCTATCAAGGCCACGGCCGCGGCTTTGCTCCTCTGGTTGTGGCATCATTTCATGGCTGCTGGAAGCTGGGTCAGGGTCGGGACGCTCTGCTTCTGGAGCCGGCGCTAGGTCAGAGCCGTCCGGGAGCTGGGCTTGCGCTTCGGCACCTGGAACTTCAAGAGCTCGTTTGGATGGTTCTCTTGGATGCGCGCCCTTTCTAAGCGTGGAACCGCGATGGGCAATGATGGCATGCTTGCAGTCTGGCCCATATGTATGGAGGTCATGAGCAGCTGGCTTGTCCTTTTTGCATCCCTGGCAGTCCCAAACAATCTGCTCGGTGTCAGGCCAACGACATTTACCCTGTGTTCTAATATGTCTAGCATCATATTTAGACATGTGGCTGCGACATGCTGGACACTCGCTGAATGCGGTGCGTGAGTCTGCACGTGAATCTGTTGGACCTACAGCGACAGTTGGAAACTGATGGGACAGGCGAGGCGCGTGCCTTTTTGCAATGACACCATCAACAACAGCATTTGCCATCTGCCATGGCCATGCCGGGCAACTTTGGGCCTTTGCTTCCAGCACTTCATGAACGTGCGTTTCTGGACAAACAAAAGCGGCTAATGGCAAGAGAAGAGCAGGGCTGTTGCTTACAAGACTGGTAGGTCTTTTAACAAGGCCACCTTTGGGGCCTTTGAGCCCTGCAGCACATTGGTGCATCAGTAGGTGTTTGGTTTGCGGGTCAGCAAATAACACCTTCCACACATGTTGGCACCACAATGCGGTAGGAAAAGGCTGCTCTATCAGATAGGATAAACCTTTTTCATTAACTGCATTAGCAACCTGCCCCGAGAAGCTGCATGTTGGGGCGCAGGTCATGATGGTTACAGTGGGCTTGTGGGAACAAATGAACGTGAGAATTTCCTGTTGATTATGCTGGTTGTGTTGGAAAGAACAGGTAAAGCTTAAATTAGTTCCACTCGTTAAACCCTGTCGGACCGCCACGCTGCTGGATTTTGTGGACAGCCCACAGAGCTCGAGAATATCTACTGGGTTCCTGTCTATTTTGGCAAAGAACGTTTCTAGCAGTTGGTGCTGTGAGGCAGGGTGGTACATGAATTGGAACGCCAAATGTCCGGCACTCTTTTCCTCGAACTTTTCTGGATCTATGCCGAGTCCTGACAAATCAGTCCCACAATCATCAAAATGATTTTCAAGAAATTTTAAACGTTTCTTTGGCGCAATTCCCTGCGCTTTTCGCAGCTTGGCCTTTGCTTTTTGCTGGATTCGTTCTTCTGTGGGAAAATGGTGTTGCACGCATGGACCACATGGAGCTTGCTTAATGCCATGACTTTGTGGCTCATGCGACACAGATTCGCTGGTAAGATGATTACAAGAGTTGGGTGTTTCCTGTTTAGTTGTTGTACTGGTTCCATGCACATTTGAAGGGCCCAAGGAGGAGTTCCCCTTCATCACATCTGATGCTCCTGGGATAACCAGTACGGAGTGACATGCAAGAAGAAGCTGCTTGGCAATTTGTGCTGTGGCCTGCGCCCTATTTCGAGACTGCCCTTCTGTGTTCCAGTCCATCACGTGTGCTTTGGTTGGACACTTGCAGGAATGACTGGACACTGGCATGTGAGTACTTAAGGAGACAAAACACGCACTTGATGGCACAACAGCATCTGGGTCAATTTTGATACCAAAGTGGCAAAGCCGGTGAAAATGTTTGGTGATTAGGCTCCTTTGGGATGTTTGATGAATATCAACGTTTTGCCAAAACGTGCCGAATGCTCCTAGAACAATACACATAGCGGACGACTCTTCAGCTGCCAGCATGAGAGCTGCAACTTCTGAACATGCTGCATTGAACTTTTCTGGTGGCACGTGCTTTCCACGAAGAGGCGCTGTGATCCATCCAAATGCGTACTGGCCGCGGCGCATGCATTTCACGGCTTGACTTTTATTTTGCAGGAGAGCACGTGGATCTATGTGGTCAACCAAATATCCCATTTGTTGCATGTGTTTGCTGATAACGTGTGAATCGTCAACAACAAGTGCTACTGGCTGATTTTTGAATACTGGGTTGTCTACTTGGAGAGGACATCTTGCGTTCTGACAGTATGGGTTGCGACCGTGCTTGCCACGGCTACGGTTGCTTGCGCATGCTGTCCAGCTTTGGGTTGGTATTGCATTGTGACAGGTTGTGGCAGACTTGGGTGGCTCTGCTCGCAGGCACGGCCTGCAAATGGAACTAGTTCCAGGCCATGGGTAAGTTCTGCAAGATCTGCATTTTGTTGGTCGCTCGCTTGGCCAGTTGTAAACAGATCTGCGCGGAAGCAGAGATGACCTGAAGGCACCCTTTGCAATGGGATGTGGATGGCGCCGGGTGCCCAATCAATTTTGTAAAGCCCTGGGCCTGGAAATGTTAGGTACTCGCAACCCTCTGACATTTCCAATATGGCATTCTTTGATGTCAGCGATTTCAATCCCAGAAGGGCTGGGAGTGCACTTCCCCCGCCTTCAACAGTTGGAGCTTGGAACGTGAATTCCATGGTACTTGTTTCTTCTGGCCTTGACGGGTCAATAGTTCTGGGAATGGAAATTGGAATGCTCGATACGTCTGTACACGATTGCGTCCCGTTTCCAACGCCTTTGATTGACATTGCTTGTGGCATTCTTGTTTTGTAGCTTTGTCGACCGGCTGATCTCGCCAGCTGGGCTTGTTTTACTGCCCATTCAGCGCCGGCTAGATTCGTGTATGCACCGGGGTCAACAAGAATGGAACTATGCCCGTCCAGCTGGGTGGACGCATGGTAAATTGGCCACCATGGGAAGGATGGTTCAGGAGTGGCTTGGTGTGAAGCAACGTCATTTTGGCCTACAAAGGTGTAATTTGCAATGACTGTGCCACCTCCTCGGCAGCAAGGACATTCCGGTCTAGCATGCCTGATCACCATCTCGTTCCAGCATTCTTCGTGGAACGTGTGCCGACAAATTAGACGGACCAATGGGGCTCCGTGCATGTACTGCTCAAGACATATGGAACACTGAGACAAGTCACCTACATATGATGGCGGATTGGAGGACAAGGACTGCGTTCTACTGACTTGGCTAACTTCGGACATGACATGTGCATCCTCTGCTTCAGATGCTTGCTGGGCGTCAATGGCTGCTCGGACACGTTCTTCCAGTTCCTCGCGATCTCTGTTGCGGACTGTACGCTGCCTAGTGCGCAGTGCTTCTCCGGCATCATACCATATCTGCGTTTCTTGCCCATGCGTGGGATCTGAGTCCTGGCTTGCAACAAGTCCTGGTGGCCTATCTTCACTTCTGACTGCCATGAGGCGACCTGCTTGGTGGAACTCTTCAATTCCTTGCAATCCAAATTGGTCAAGAGACGAGACAACGACGGACGGATAGGGACTGACGTGTTGCGGCACTGTGTGACGGACACCATGCAGAAACTCCATTCCTGGAAGCAGAGCCCACGGGGGCAGTTCAGGCACAGGTGCTGTCAAATGAATTGCTTGCGGCTGTTGGCTTTGACTCGCGCTTAATCTGAATGGCCGGGTGTTGGCCCGAGGTGCATTTCTTGCGGATGGTTCTGGACTGCGATGGCTGCTTCGGCTAGGTGGCTGCACTGTTTCAGGCAGCAATGGTTCAAACTGGGAATCTTCCTCACGCGCTTCAGGCACAGCGGGGCTTGCATGCACGTTGTGCGGATGGCGTGATCTGCCTGCTTCGAGAAACCGACCGAACAAACTTTGCATGAATGACTGGTGTGAATCTTGCGCTGGGACGGACATATGCGACACTGGACTTGGTGGAAGGACTGGACCATGGCTTCTAGCAGGTGTTTGCGCTACTGACCCGTGTTGACTGGATGACGGACGGTAATTGGACCATGCAACCTGGCTTTGTGCCTCAGTGGATCGGCGTGGCAGCTGTGGCATCCGGGCATTCTGCCATGCATCGTTCTGACTGCTTTGGCTTTCGCCAGTAGGCTCATCACCTGGAGTGACCATCAGGATGGTTGCGGACGAAATGGCGCCTGGCTGTGGTTGTGACGGGTTAGTGGAAAGGATCGGGGCTGGATTTGTATATACAAACAGATTTGGCCTGTCCTGCTGAGGCTGACGGCGAGGGCATTTAGCAACCAAATGGTCCAGTGACCCGCAGGAATGACATTGCATTTGGCGTCCGTCAGTGCCGCGCGGATTGCCTCTGCGGCCTTTGCCACCTTTCCCTGTACTTTTCTGCCAATGCCTTCCGTGTGAAACAGCGGCTGGGAATAGTGACTGCATCTCATGGTCAGACAAGTCAGCGAGATAGGACGTGCTACTGACAACCCCTGGTTTGCCTTTCCCAGGGTGGCCTTTTGGTTTGCCTTTTCCCTTGCCTTTAAAGCCTCGCTTACGGAGAAACCTCCGCACTTTTCTTGTCGGTTTTTGTGTGAAAGCACGCCATTGCTTTTTGGCACGGGCATATGCCCAGAATAATTCCTGAGCACGGGCTGCAACTTCGTCCTCCGTCATGGATGACAGGTCAGGCCCCCAACTCTCGTCATCATCAGAGCTTGTATCGGTGTCAGTGCCACTGGCATCTTCAAATGTGGCGAAAGCATCATGCGGATGATGGCTCCATTGTGCTGCTGGGTCCTGCTGCCATGAATGCTGAGACGACAAGAATCCACTGGACTGGGCCTGAGGCCATGCATGCGATTGGGATGGCCTAGGCTCCTCTTCAGTGGGGATGCTGACATACTGGTGCGTGGTGCTACGCATGCTTTGGGAGACATTACCAGGCGAACCCTCCAAGATGTGACCCATGCGTCGCAAACTCAAGCGCAATTGGTTGAGCTGTTCCTGTGAATTCGGCATCATGCCATTGAACGGCAACAATAATTGCACTAGTTGATGGTCGGATACATTGATGGCACGTAACAAGATCCATGAAAGTCCTTCGTACGACACTGTCAGTCTTCCTTGTTCTGCGGCTTTGGCTCGGCATGCATCAAACCTTTCAAGCACTGAGTCGATGCGCTCACCTGGCCGGGATCTGAAATCGAATAGGTCTCCAATGCTCTCGAGACGGGTTTCCTCACTTAGGCGACCAAAACGGGAAGACAGTTCGTGCATCAAAAATGTAACGGAATCACAGGCTATCCCGTTAATGGTTCCGCCAGTGATGATGGTCTGCGGTGGAATTTGTCTTGCGTATTCTTGGGCTGAACCTGTGAGTTGAGATAAAATGGCGGCACACTTTCTTGAGCTATCCCAATCCGACATTATGCACCATAACAACACATCTCTGGCCCACTGACTGAATGCATATCCTTCACGCTCAGGCCCCCAGCTGGGGGGAAGCCTGCCATTATGCCTAGACGGCAACATGTGACAGACAAGACCAGTGAAGGCTGACGGGACAATGGCACACACGATTAAGACAATGTGACGTGGCGGACTGTGGTGATGGACACTGGGTGCTTCAGGATTGGGTTCACCCAGCTTGCGTCCTGGATGACGACTTGTGGCATCTGCTGCACGTGCTGTTGAGTATGACTGTACGCTTGCATGTGCGTGGCGTGGCTTGCAATCAGGATTGGCTGCATAAGAGGAGGATTTGTTTTCAACCTCTCTTTTCAAATGCGCAAGGTGTGGTGTATTTGGCAAAGCATAAACGGCTGAACTTTTCCAAGTTGGCCTTCGGCCTGTTGGCGGTTGTAACAGACTGGCACTCAAAACAAACGCGTTGCCCTCTGCATCCTTAAGAGTGAAGCATAGCATTAACTGCCTGGTGCCTGTCCTATTACCCCTTGAAGAAACATACTTTCGAATGATCCTTAAGGGATATCGACTTGTGCTTACCGAATTATTCGGGTTACCCTCTGTGCTTGACGGCGGCTTTGAATTCTTCCCCAACGGTTCGTTTGAAGCTGTTGAGGCATGCACCTTGTAGCCTCTGGCCCGTAGATCTCTCCTGCGCTTTCTTTCAAGAAGCTCCGCCTTGCGGCGGCTGTGCTGGGTGGATCTGAAGACCAAACGTGAACGATGATAGCGGCGGAGGTCCCTGGATGATTGTGTCAATGGGGTGGTGTTACGTGAGTTTTGGGGTTTGGTAGGTTTACCCCAGTACTCGCCAACAAGATCTTTCTTCACATTGACCACAGAGGCGTTCTTCATCACACTGCGGCTTTCGGCGATCATGCTGGTAGAGAGCACAGCGTCGGCGCTAGTGATTCCCTTACCAGCGTGATCGCGGAGAATCCATGGGGCAATGAATGTCACCAGGATAAGCGCAAGAATGCGCCACGACAGTGTCATGACCGCCATTGGGTGAAGATGAAAGTGAAGAATGATCTTAATCCCCAAACTTTGTTCCTATGCCGGGGTTTCCGGCTCCGCTGCCAACTAAAACTTCGGGGTCCTTAAGAGCCCTGAATGAATGTCACACTGATAAGAACAGACTCTCACTGTGTTTTCCTCAACGCTTGTGATGATCTTGTGATTAGCTGGCTAAAGGTACTTGAACCAAAAGGTAGGCAGAATGGGGGCCAGTAAGATACCCTTCGAGTATTGGGGAGTTTCTCTCAGTTGTTTTCATCAGGAATCCCATGGATTTCCGATCTTCAGGACTATGGCCGTTTCTCCCTGGCGAGGCGCATTGGTTGGTTGGCCACGGGCATTGTTGCCATGGCCATCTGCCCCTGGCGATGGCCAAGCCCTGTTTTGAGGCCTAAGGGCTATGTTCACGGGAATCTACCAACAAAATCATATGGCCTTATATGGTACAGTAATGATCTCTATTTACGCTCTTGAAATTCCCATTGAGTGAATTCAAACATCAGAACATGGGGATTTATCATGATGTATTAAGTAGTGAATTATTTCAATAAGTGCTATGGTCATCCATCCCATGCCATGGGAATCCAAACATCATGTGTATGTATCCCTAGTGGATTGATGACCATCCCCCCGAGAAAAACGGGTGTAATTCATCGACTTCACCATGGCGAATGTGGATTTAACCATCAGAAAATGTTGGTTGAAACCCCTGCATTATATATTTATTTCAGACAAACCAAGATAAATTTCAGCATAGAATTTCAGTATAGATTTTAGATGAAGCTGTAGCTTGAACCTATGTAACTCGTTGCTTCTCCTCAGAAACCGTTGAGGTGTATCTACCATGTCTATCTTAGCTGCCTTTCAAAAATATGGCTATGGCTCAAGATAGGGTACCCATGGGGCCCAAAACTCCAATAGATTATATATATATGCATAGTCCTCTTTTTTTTCTGGCAATTTTAGGGCTCAAAGATTGCGGCTACCCCAAAATCCCATGATGGTCATTTTTCTTACGAAAAACTGACAATTCGAGGAGACAAACTGCACGTGCCAACAGCTGCAGGTTGACGCCTGTGGGTTTGAAGTCCTTGGTGGTCCGAAGAGCGATGCGACTCTGGGACGATCCTTTAAAAAAAAACCACAGTAAATGGTCGGTTGATAACTGATATTATCTGATATTTATGTATATATGTAGTGATATATCTGATATTATCTGATATTATCTGATATACACTTTATGTAGTGAGCTGTCAATTTCTCAATCTCTTCTCTCCGTTCCTTTTTGAGGCATGAACGAGCCTGGGCCCTGCAGGAAAGGCTGGCCTGTGGGGTTGGCGATTCCAAAAGCATCCAGTAGCAACGTTGCTCCCAAAACCCCAGGTAGAAGGGGGATAACTTGGCAAAATCTCGTGGTAAAATGGCGAAAAAAGAAACAGTGCCGCTATCATTTACCATATTTACCTATACCGGGCTGGAGCAACCCTGACTAGAACGGGCAACCACAAGGAACACTTGGAGCCGAGTGAGGACACATTTCAGAGAAAAAATGGAACCACACCAAATACCGCATAAATTGAAACATGAAAAAGGCTATGAATGGCAAAGAAACAGAAGAAACCAAGAATAGTGGTTTCTGACACTAGTGGGTACAATGCAAAACTCTAACCCAAGTCATATGACAATGGCAACGGCGGCACCATGCGGCGACCATGCGGCCTACCTGGCATCAATGGTGGTGCAAAGGGTCCTGGCCTCAAAGCGACCCAGGATGGGCCGATACATGCTGACACATGCTGAGTCAAATAGCTATCAATAATAAACACTATTTGACATATTAATCTAATATATCATGTATAGATACATGTATATATGTATGTATATATGTCTGATATATCAGATCGCAACATTTTTTCAGATACCCTCTGGTAAACTAACATAACTATGGAAAAATCACATTTGTTTATGGGAAAATCAACTATAAATGGTATTAAATGGTCATTTTCTACAGGACATGGCTTAGGCCTCTCAGTAACTTAACTGGATATGAGTCAGGCTTGACCTCGCATCGGGCCAAAGGCTCCAACGCGAGCGGATCGGGCGGCTCCGAGCTGCTAAAGACCTCCATAGTGAACGATGGGGATTCACTCAGTGATTCTATCATCCATAGTGATATAACATGATATAACTATGGGGATTCACAGTGATTATATATGAATTTATTCAATTCAGTGATTCGAATCGTGGCTTTCACCATTCTGCAAACTCGGGATTTCATTCGTCCTCGTTAGGACGGTTAGGATCACGATAGTTCACCCATCATGGCCATCTACATGGGGCCACTCAGAATAGGGAAGTTACGATATGTTACGATCACCGTTGCGAAAACCAACGAAAAACATGGGATGATCCAAGTAATCTTACATGTCCTATCATGTCCTCAAGTTTCATGGAAGCTCCCTTCTGAAATCAAGAAATGGGGGTCAAATTTGGGGACATCATTGGATGGTGGTTGAGCCACCCTCCGAAAAATGATGGAGTTCGTCAATGGGTTTCGGATGACATCCCATATATCATGGAAAATAATCCAGTCATGTTTGAAACCACCTTAAGCAGTTCTTTAGATTTTGTCTAAAATCACCACAGTTCCACAGGTCACTGGTTTGACCCATCCCCAGATCTTCGATGATCTTCGCCTGTTGCGACGGAGCTCTGCCATTGCAGTAGGCTGCCCACTTTTCCAGTAGGATCGGCCTAGGTCTTGAGATGATGGGGACTCACAACAGATGAACAGGGGATGAAAAATGGGAGGTTTTTTGCTGAAAAATGGGAGAAGTTACAACATGTTGGGCAACATGTTGCAACGATTTTTCAGGATTTCTCGAGATTATAGCGGATTTCCCACAGACCAATGACCTCTTCAACGGGCATATATTGATGATACTGATTGATATTTTAAGACATTTGAACGGCCATCGGCTATCATCTTTTCTGGTCTCGCCTGGTCACCGATCTAGTTGACCCTGAAGTGCCACCCTTGGCCCACCACCCGCGACGGGAACCAGGCTCGTACTTCTCACGCACAAAGCCCGGTCCATCGCAGAGGGGCGAGGAAAGCATGATCTGGGCAGCAGGCAGCAGGCACGACACGAGGCATCTGGGGGGTTAGGATAGAAGTGCCTGTTGTGGTGGCATAAGAGTTGTGGTTGGATGTATCAGCCTGTGTTGTAGAAGAAAATAATCATATCAAATCATATTGATATTCCATATATCTTTCAAAAGCAGTCGTCCATCACCTTGGTATCTGAAGCAATAAACACTCGGTAATGCAATGGCATCCCATCAAAAAAAACTGCCAGCTGAATAGATGTCATCAATGCCATCAAACGGTTCTACTGACTCTCTTCACATACCGAGGCTTGCTTCCCCTGGAAAGTACTCCCCAAGATATTGTTGCCATTCTCATAGAGGGAAAATTTACAGGAAAACCCTATATTTGATGGTAAAAACCATGGTTTCCTGTAGATTTTCCCTTAAACCAACCCAATGCCATTCAGGCAAAACCTGATGACGCCATATGACGCCCAAGATGTTGGTAGACTAACCGTCCCACAGACGTGGTTTTTTGGCAGCTATGACAAGCATATCTAGCCATAGTTCCTGAAGAACTATCACTTTGGTTCTGTAAAAAAAAAATCCCAACAGGTCAAGCCCTGGTTGGTTTGTCAGATTTGGTCAGTCAAATACTCATTGACATCTGTGCTGGTCATCAAACCAAAGCAACCCTAGAAAAAAACAGAAACCATATTTACCTTATATATTTCCCAGTTTAATCAATCTAGTATTCGTTATTGTGATATTACATGATATTTCTATAGTTTTGGTCGTTTAGCACGTTTCTATCCTTTTTTGGGGGGGTTACACCGTTACACCATCCATCACCATCCCATCCTTGCCATGTTTGAAAAGCCGCCTGTCGCAGATTTTGCCGCAGCAACGCCAGGGTCTGGAGGTTGGAACACAAGCCCTTCACCTTGGCGTGTCCCATTTGCCGTTGTGGACATCGGAGAAAAATGCCGGGGATCCACAGTTCGAAATAGTGGAAAAAAAGGACTAAATATACAGTACCAGATATATAGATGCAAATAGTGGCTATGATGGTATATTGGATTAGTCACTTTATAGCTACTATATGGGTATATACCTACTGATCAAATTCTAAAGCCCAATTAGTAGGTATACATCATACACCCATATAGGAGATGATTTATGAAGGCTAACGCAATGTCTGTTTCAACCAGGGATTGTCTGGGATGGTTTTTGCCTTACTGTGCTTGCGCTTTTGGAGGTGATAAATAGCTGTGTAGTAAAATATATTGTAAAATCATGTAAAATTCATTGGCTTGGTTTAAGGGAAAATCTTAACCGGAAACCATGGTTTTTACCATCAATTATACGGCTTTCCTGTAAATTTTCCCATCATCCAATTCTATGCAAAATCGATAATCACATAAGAAACATCTTGAAACATTATCTATCCAGTGGTCAGGAAAACTCAGGAGCTGCGGTCCGGGGTATTCATATTCCCAATGAAAAATGGGGAAGCGTTGAAGCCTGGTTGGTGGTTTCAACCCCTCTGAAAAATATGAGTCAGATGGGATGATTATCCCATATATTATGGAAAATATGGAACATAAAAGTCATGGTTGAAACCACCAACCAGAAGCTATGAAGCTAGAGTTTCCCAAACATATGGAGTCCTTCAGAGCTCCCAACCTTCGTCACATAGGCTTCCTGGCAAATCAGCCAGGCTGTGGGTTTTTTGACCAATTATAGCCTCACGCGCCAACCGCAAAGTGGCTGGTAAAATTATATACCCCAGATTGGTTGATATTGAACTATTAGCTCCTGCAGATTTTCCCGCAAACAATTCTAGGAAATTGTGAATCTTTTTGGACCAGTCATTCGGGTGGTCAAAATTTACAGCCCCCAAATGGCGGTGGCTTAGTATCAAAATCCACCAGGTTCACCCGCGTCCATAAGATCGAAACTCTGGCGCCTGAGAATGAGCAGCAAAATCGCCAATGCCAATAGCATTAAGCAATGTATAGCAAACCTCGTGCGCGTGACAAACACTTCCCTGGGATCTGCGATTAGCGACTATCCCTGGTGCTGAGTTTTCGCTCAGATCAAATTTGTTAAAACATGTTAAAACATGATCAACATATATCAAAACAACAACCAACTCTGGAACAAAACATGGGTAACTCATGATAACTCATTCACTTGTTCCGAATTTGTCCAGTGATCTACACTGTTTACAAGTCGATCACCTCCCAGGTGTCGGACTCGGGAGCCATGTGTATTTCCCACCAGAGTGACAGCAGGTACTCCTCAGCCAGTTTTAGGCAGAGAATTTCCCTGGCAAAAGAGAAGACTCTGATATATTTAAACATCAAACATGGGGAATGGATTTACACATTAAATAATGTCTTTTATTTGTTGATGGATGAACAAACATATATCATATATCATATACTATATACATATGTTATATACATACAAACACACATATATATATACATATATATATATATATATCAATAAATCGTATTCATTTAATACGTATATATATATATATATAGAACATCACAGAAACTGATAATGTAAACAAGATTTGATATGCTATATGGGTGTGTGTGTGTGGAAATAGGGTATACCGGTAACTTATGGCAATTTTCACGGGAAAATGGATTATTCATAGTTGGAATTTAGTGTACCTTACTTCCAGAAGCCACATACTGTGAACCCTCTGAGATTCAATGTGAAAGCGGGAAACGTTGCTGCAACAAGATTTTCCTCTGTGATAGGGCCATGTTTGCAGCACTGCAAATTTCTTGGGGGTATCTTGGGGTTATCATTGGGTATCGCTTTTTGTTTATCCGGCATTTCTGTGCAAGTCTGACATAGGTCCTTCAACCCTTCCAGTGAGCCATGAAAAATACCCCTCTTATATCCTCCCGTCAGTCAATATTCCTATTGTGGGTTATAACCATCCGCAATGAGCCAATCAGTAGAACCCTTACAGTATAATATATATATACACTACAATAATATATATATACACTACAATAATATATATATATATATATTGCTACATATCTGTATATATATATATGTATATATGTATCAACTTATCAAGAGGAGTGCTTTTAATGGCTTGAGTGCTGAATAAACGCTTCTGATATCTCATCACCTCTGCTGCTGCAACTCTTGCAACGTCTCAAGTTCGTCCATGATACTTTGCATGGTACAAAAACCAATCACTCAGTGGAAAATAACACAAAATCCATGGGTTTTTGATTTCTACATGTTTTGACCATCAAATACCAGGTCTTTTTTCAGGTATTTCCAATGAATTTCCCGAAAAAATCACGCCATCAACCAGCAATTGGCCAATCATGGCGTGCTGAGGCGGTTGACCCATCAACAGTGACTCGCAGGTCGTGGTGGTGTTGGAGTAGGGGAAGGTGTCCAGGGCAATGTCCACCTGCGACCGATTCGACCCTGGTTTAGACCCTGGCAGCCTGGCAGTCATCGGGGTTGGAAGACGAGTTTAACCATGGAAAAACTTAAATGCTATTTTCAGGTTCTATGTTAATTTACCAGAGGGTCTGTATATATATATATATACACATGTATATGTGATTATATGTGTTTAAAATTGTTTTGAATGGGTTTACTACTTTAGAAATGAGATGATATGATATGACCATAGATGAGCCATATCTCGTACACATTTTTTTTTCACATGGGATCCCGTCGGGATACATGGGGTATTGCTATCATATTCTACCATCACCTATTTTCGATCATTTTATACTGGGATGATCTTGGATGACATATTGGAGATCACTGGATATCGTTGGATTCCCGATTTTGCCTCGTTGTAGATGTTCAAGTGCTCATAGGAGGTGGGAGCCAAAGCCATCAGCTTTAACCTCACATCGAAGCTGAAAGTGAAGAAGTCAAAACGTCATGGGAAATCTCCCGTCCAAACAGTTTTTTTATTCAAATCCAAATGTGGGTTCCCTAACTCGGATTCAAGAAATCGTGACTAAGAGTTGGGGTTCAATCAGGGGACCCATTATGACGTTGATCATTTTTGGCATATCCTTGGTGTTTTCCTAGACTTCCACATCTTACCACAGTCCGACCTCAGGCTCCTGCCGGTGTTCGGGGATGCCACAGGCCTTAAATTTCGCGATGAAGGTGGCCTGCGCATCAACGATCGGCGATGATCTGTGCATCGCGGGAAAGCTCCGCAATGATTTGGGGGCAAATTTTGATACCGACATCGATGCTTTCCAAAACCTTCAGCAAGGATCAGGTCACAGTTGCTGTAGGATGTTTACTACAAAATTTGGGCAGCTGTGCCAATTTCATCCAGTTTCATCCAGTTTTGCAACACTTGTAGCTTAGGGTTCAACAAGTTGATCCACAACTTCTCATATTCTGGGTATTTCTGGGTCATCCTGCACGGCATGCCCCAAAAATCACGCCTGCACATCCGGTGAGTAAAATCCCTTGTTCTTCACCAGCAGTCTGCTGTTGGGCACCTGGCGGCCGCCAGAGTCACCTTCTTGGGCTTCCCTTTTTTGGGTGTGTCTGAATATCATCCCCAAATCGCTTGGTTCTGAAAATCACTTTCCCTTTGAAAACGCTTGACTACTCTCAGGTATATAATTATATATATCTTCCACTTTCAGACAAGGCCAGGAAAGCCATAACATTCAACCAGCATTCAATCATCATTCAACCAGCAACCCACAAAACCTCGCCATTCTCGCCACGGCAACGCGTCGCGCATGGCCTCGTGCAGACATCGGGCCCAAAGGGCCACCACAGGATCACCCACCTTGGCCAAGCAACTGAAGCCTCGGTCAATCGTGCGGCGACCCACGGTCGCCTAGCCACAGGAAGTGGTTACTGCAAGGGTGTCATTTCAAGGGTTTTTACGAACTTTTGTAGAATTTTTGTTACTTAGAAAAAGAGGTCGGAGAATTTTCAAAAAATCATGTGTTAATAGGAGAACGCACGAATTGGGGACTTCCTAACCAGGGTTAACGTACAGTACTAAATGATGCGGGCATGGCTCAGCACGGTTTGAAATCGTCAAGACTTTTGCAGCTGTAATTTGCAAACCATCTAATCATATCTCTATAATTCTCTAATAATGTGGTTAAAACAATAATAAACCACCCATTTGGGAATGGCTTACACAACCTATAAAAATGGTGATTTTGGGGATGGTGCAAATGACATTGCTTTTAACCACATTAGATTCTTTGTGGATAGAAGTTGGAGTCAGAGCCAGCAATTGAGAAAGGGATTCCCCATGGATTTTTATGGACTGTGAGTCCACAGAAAAACGCAGATAGACATCCTATTGGAAACTCAATTGGCAACTAGTTTGAAAGGCAATTCCCCCCGGGGTAATAGCATGTAGATGCCTACAGGCATCTGCAGGCACCTGCAGGCGCACGAGATTGGTGTGATATATATATATATATAAATCCCATTTAATCCCAAATATGTTTTAGGTATTTTTAGGTAGTATAGTCCCCAAACTCATCATCCACCAATCATCATTTATTCTTTATATCCCTTGACTTATTTCTTTAAAAACCATATGATGGTTAATCCCAACAAATCAACCATCCGTCATTCATCAGTTCTATCCACTTATATCACCATATTTTGATGCTCAAAAGCCATATGAAAGCCATGACGAAGGAACGAACAAAATCAGCCGCCCTGTTTTTGTTTTGGGCTCCGCACTCCCAAAGGTCACGAAGCCATGCCGAAGTGCCGGCAGCTCCCTGGATCTTTCATGTCGTTTGCCCGTTTTTTCGGCTGGTTTCTTCATCCAGGGGACATCTGGGGACATCAAAAAATGGTCATTTTTTATGGTGGATATCATGGCCAAAAGATAGGGATAACATTGGGACAATCTCTCGATTTCAACATGGGGAAAATATACCACCAGCAACTGGCACAATGACTTCACACTCAGCCAAGGCCTTCAATGGACATAAACATGAAGCCACCCTTAAATAACATGATCGATACATATCCATATTATCCATTAAGGTCCTGATCTTTCCCTGGAGTCGGCTTTGAAACTTCAGATCCAGGATCTACGAATGGCACATGGATGCACATGGTAAAAATCACAAAAAAAACCGATGTAACTCCCATCTTTTGAAGCAGGAGATTGCACGACATCATCCGATTGTGCTTTTCTTGGATATTTCACCAACAAAACTGAAGATCTCTTGGTATTTAGATGTATTTAGTATTTAATCCAAAAAACATCGCGATGTAAAAACGATAAACAATATGGTAGATCGACTAGCGACTATAATGACTATAGTTGTACAACGCTAGTAGACTGCCTCTTTGGGTGCAGAATGAACAGGTCCACCACCAAACCAGGCTTTCTGGGCTGGCATGCCTACAGAATCATGACTTTAACATGCAATACCCTCTGGTAAACTAACATAGCTATTGAAAATGATCATTTATAGTTGATTTACCTATTATAAATGGTGATTTTCTATAGCTATGTTAGTTTACCAGAGGGTAAAACCCCCGCTTTAACCCCCCAAAGTTTGAGGCAGGAATTCTTAGAGTCGCACTCAATGTCCGGCACCCGGGAGGGTGGCGTGTAGCACAAGAAGCACCTGGGAAGCCCAGCACTTGAAGTTTTGGGAGCAGGAAGGGTCATCTAAGAATTCTTCCGGGGTTAGTTGTCCCACAAGTAAAAACACAGATCTTCATTTTATCTTCATTTTGTCTTAGTTTGGATCATTCTGGAAAGCAAAGCTTCAATTTTCATCATCTTTTCCAATCACAGGGATTTCTGCCTGAGCGTCGGACCCCGGGACTCTCACCAGTTCCTCACTGAAGGGCTGAGTCGTGTCCAACCTCGCCATGTACGACTGCTGGAGCCCTGAAACAAATGCTATGCTCGTCATTGGGGATCATCCCAGTTCGGTTGAAAAATGTCGAACATAACATAAGTCATATTTGAAACAATTTGAAACCACCAGTAAAATATCAGCACCTTCTCGAATTGGAGGAAAAAGAACCTCTGACTCGTGGATGGATCCTCAGTTTCTCATCCAATCTTTCGATTCATCTATCTCAAGCCCCCGACGGATCGACCATTTCATCCACCAAACGATAGTCAATGGCACCCAACCTCGCCGGTGAAAGCCATTGAATCAGGGTGATGATTCACATTGATTCACCAGATAAGAAATTACAGACATATCTCATTCAATACCCCACCAGGGTAATGAACATTTCTGCTGAATACCCCATTTTCAGACGCAAACAACTGTCGTTTTGCTCATGAAACAAACCGACAGACTTGGAGTGGATTTCTGCTGCTTTCTTCAGGCTGATAGGAGTGCTGTATTGTACAAAATACAACCCCCCAGTGAAAATCAGGCAGAAGTGCCCCTTCAGGGATCTGCGCAGACTGCACAAAGGAGGGGCGTGGGGCTAATCGCAATGCAAGTTGCAAAAGAGAACATCTAGAGCCTTGGTGAAAAAGATTGAAAAAGCAAATAGGTCATTGGCTGCCGTAGCAACCACGAAATGCACAACTCTTGAGTTCTGATGCCCGTGAGTTGGAATGGAATATGTTGAAATCAGCGAGGTTTTGAGATGGCGGCATCCTGGAATTTAAGGTCCCTCGTCATCTCCATCTGCTCCCTTGCAATTGATCTTCGCTAGCAACCAGCACTTTGGCTCGTCCGGAAAGGATTTGTCTTGAGCCGCCGCCAGCGCGAAGTTGCAGATCCACCAGAACGGAATAAAAAACAAGTAGGGCAAGCCTGGGCCCACCGGGCAGGATTTGTAGCATTCGAAGTGACCCCGGATTCCACAGGTAGGCTCGAACAAGGGGAACAACCAAAAGGCGCCAGCCAGGAGTAAGGTGGCAACAATCCTCTGAATGAACCAATCTCCAGCATTGGTACCATCCTGCAAACGCTTCCTTGGATTTGCGCCTAAGGGCGCCAATCCAAGAAAAATCAAACAGAATAATTAAAACATATTCCCAGTAGATTTCCTCATTTCTGGTGGATGTAGCAATAGAAAAAAATCACCAAATCCATCCAGAGGTTGATTCAATCCTATAGGGATTAGAGCCTCAATATATTCATATATTATATATATATATATTCTCAATGTATACCATTTATACACCACATTGAAAGGAATTCCAAGCTTCTTGAGAGCAGCCACGATCCAAATCCCCGCAGCCCAGAAAAGTGCGAGGCTCATGACGGCTGCCATCGCCAAATCTCCATCGTCGTCGGATGCCAGAAACGTGACAGCAACAAAGCCAGCGGTTAAAGCTATGGTCATCAACCAAACAAGTGCCCAAAGGATCTTCCAATTTTTTCTGTCCTTGATTTTGGTCTAAAGTCTAAAATCAACTAGGGTCAATAACTATGTTCATATAAGTTCGATAGGTTTCTTAGTTGGGTTAAGAACGAATAATTTTCGTGTTGGGTTTAAAATGCCCCCAAACAATTGAACATATTCCGAGCAGCCACAACTGGAGAATTCACCTGTGCAGTAAACCTGAGCAAATCCAAGTATCAGGCAACCAGCTCTCGCCAACACCTGTGCCAATCGCCAGAAAAGCTCCTGCCCCAAGGGCCAACAAAACACGTGCAGTTCGCAGCAGAGGCATGTACTCGGCTGCCGGGATAAAGCTGTGCGCAACAGCTTGCAGCACAAATGATCCCAGGCAAAAAATAGACCAAATGCTGAGGAGTAGCCAAATTCCACCATTTCTTCCTGGGTTGGTTGATCCTCTGAAGGTTGAAGTGTTCCCCTGGGTAAATCATGGGAAAGCCAAAAAACAGGTGACAGGAACATGAACGGAAATCTAGATCTGGGTGGCTATATGCTACTGTATATGTAAAAAATATTATATACATAGTATATAGTAAATATACAATAACATATATAATAACAAATAATAGCTACACATTATGTGCATATACATCTTATATATATAATATAAAATACATAACATATATAATTTAATTACAGAATACATGTAAAATAAAACAAAACCATGTGTATATATATATATATATTCAATCACATATATACAATTGTACATATACTTACATATTTTTATCATATTATATCATATTATAAATGCCTTCTTTTCTATCCCAGGTTCTGGCTTTTGCAAGACAACCCCCCAGCATCATCAGAGTGCTGAGGGAGAGCAACCAGCCACTTATGCTGCTGCCCGCATGTTGTCCCGCATAGACGTAGGGATCCAAGACCGCTTCATCCGGTGTGGCACCGGGACAGGGAAGCATCACCATTCAAAACAGTTATTTGGCCAATGGAAACCGATGGCTCCTTTGATTTTTGATATTTCTCATACATGATTTTCATGTACTTGTTTGTTTTTTTGTGGTGCTAATAATAGCATTTTTCACTGGATTTACACTCATTCTGATTTTTGGTGGTCATGCAAGGTAGAAAAATAATCGCTCATGTGTGATTCCTGGAAGGGGGTTTACACGTTCTACTGGGTACGCTTGCTTGAAGAAAATTTGCTGAAAAAGACAAAGATCTCCAAAACGAGCATATTTGCTATCATGAGTCAATACTTATTGTGATGTCTCACTTTAATCTTTATCTCTGGCTGAAACAGCTGAAGGTACGTGGACATATATGCAAACCTCCGATGCCTCAAATAATGGTTATCCGCCATCGGCAATGAACATAAAGAAAATGAGCTTCGTTTCACCAAATGTCAATTCCACCACTGTGGATACTGTGACACGCCCTGATGCGTCTTTCGGTTTTCAACATGTTTGGTCCGAGTGCAACATCAGACTCTGGCCCGGTGGTGTTGTTGTAGCCAATGTAAGTGATCCTCAGTATCCCACAGCTCAACGATGGCTATGCGGCTATCTCCCGACTAAACTGGGAGTCCGTGAGTTCGATTTATAGCTTACCAAAAATAGATATCTGTGGAATTCCAGATCTTACTGTTGGAATCTGTTGCTTCGAACAAAGATCACATCCCCGACTCTGGTGATTTCAAGATTTTTCAAGCCCCAAATTTGCCGCTTCATCAGCACGATGTTCCCTACTGGAATCGCCACCATTTGGGGGGATATCCGGGGATACCTGAATTCCACAACACGGATCGCCACGGCATTTTGAGGTTCCAGATTCAAAATGCTAGAAGCAAGACTCCTTGGAAGACTTCACAAAGCGTGGTTATCAACCGAGTCCCAGCAAAATCAGGCAACATGTGGGTTTATCTGAAAATATCTCAAAATCCAGTGGTCTTGATCATATGAAGTTGGTTACATTTCCATTATATTCCTTTCTCAATGGTCAACATTTCTGTTTGATGCAACGTGACGATATATGATTTAACCATTATCACTACTGTAACATACAATTATATATATATATGTGTATATATATATATGTATATATATATATGTATATATATACATATAGAATATGTGTATATATATGTATATATATATATGTATATATATATGTATAGAATATCTGTATATATATATGTATGTAGAATATATACATATACAGTTCATAGACTAGATCCAACATCTGGATCTCCCCATTCACTGGGCTTCCCACTGGATCGGTGCTGCTTTCCTGAGACGAATGCGACTCAAGAACCCTGTGAGGAGTTGGGGATGAGCTACAGCTTTTCGGACCTTAAAAAAAATAAAAAACATTTCTAATGTCGATAACAAGGACCATAAAGCAAATGGGAACCCAGAAATTTACATATACTGTACTGTGCATATATATATGTATGTATATAATTATATACAACATTATACACCCAGTATCAATCAAGAAACAATAGGAACACAGTTGGGACGGGGCCGGATAGCCTGTCATGCTTCCAATGACATGAATGATATATAGACACTCGCCTGACCAATAGAAAATGGAGAGTTGAATATATCGCTTGGTCTGAAAATGGGGTAACCTTTAAAACCATCACTTCATCTTGGGGTATTCCCAATTTCAGGTATGGGCCCACCATTCTGACCAAGGGGCAAGGCGATAACGTCCAGTCGGTTGTTGGCCGTATGTCCTGCAGGTTTTTTTTCGCCCCAAGGGGGATGGTTTCCATGGGACTTTAGCATCTTCAAGGGAAACCAAATCTCAGATGGTTGAGCTACCCCGCCTCATTAATATGATTTATTACGATTTATTCAATTTGGCTCATCGTCCTAATGTACTTAAAAGCCGGAATTAAACATATTTTAGAATAGTTTGTTTGAGAATGATTTAGCTGAAAGAACAGAAACCAAACTAACCAAACCATGTCGGAGCATTGTCCATCTTTTTCACAGAAGTCACCCTTAAAATTGCAATGAGATATCCCAAAATATCCCAAATGCAGGCATGTCTTGCCTGGCTTTCATCTCGGGTAGGTCCAGTGAGTATGGCAAAAAATCATCTCGGGCACTGGCTCCAAAATTCAGTGAATGGTACAACAAGATACTCAGAAATGCCGAACAGGGCCCATCTATGTAGCTTTGGGGTCTCCAATTTTGACGCCTGAAGCAGTGAAAAATGGCTGTTTTTCACTGCTATAAGTCGAAACTCAGAAAGCAAATATCTTGCAAACCATTTTGGATACCCAGACATATCCTTGGTTGTTCCCAGCTCCCCACCCAAAGGTTCAACTTCCAGTGAACTAATTCTTCCCACAAACATCTACAAAATCTAAGGGAATGGCTGGGAGATGTACAGTATCCAATATTGCAACCTCCACAAAAATAGAAAAGTGCTTCCAGATGGCACTTCGATGATGTTTTCCCCATATTTTCTAGGCGTACAACTCCTTTATCTTTTTTTAGAGTGTATCTATATATTATTGTTATTGTCACACTTTTTCATCAATACTGCTATTATCATTATTATAAGTTAGTGGTATTATTACTAGTATCATTCCTAGTCCTATTATAGTTATATCGTTGTTGGGGTTGCTGAAGAGACAACTCCCGATGCTCGGGCGACATTTCAGCAGTCCCGTCCTGCCAGCTCTACCAGGATATCAATCTGATCCGCTCGGATCAATTCACAGGCCTTCGGAGTTTGCGACTTTTC
This sequence comes from Cladocopium goreaui, assembly GCA_947184155.2. Classification (NCBI taxonomy): domain Eukaryota; class Dinophyceae; order Suessiales; family Symbiodiniaceae; genus Cladocopium; species Cladocopium goreaui. The sequence goes on from CAMXCT020002366.1 coordinate 25,170, forward strand.
GACCAAGGGGGCAACCAGGAAGGAACATCAAACATGCTTGGAACATCTCCCATGAAAAATCGTTTGGAACATCAACATCAACGGTAAGATGGAGATTCGACCAACAATACTTTGGGAGTTTAAGGGCTTTAAGAAAGTTGTTTGATCCGCAAAAAAAGGAGATCAAGCCATACACATGGGGATGTTAATATCAGTAATAGATGGATGATCTGGGTTTGCCCAAAACTGGGGGAATAAACCAACGGACCATCCGAAAATTGGTAGTCTTTAGGATCTGAAACCATCCATTTTTGGGGTCCACAAGTTGAGCATATGATGAGCTAAATCTGCAAGAACTTCAGCCTGACTGAGCACCAACGAAAAGAATATCTTTGGTGCCAGAACAGTTCAAGGACTCAATCCCATTGAACAAGGCTAGGTGCCAATATCTCGGACCATTGTTTGGACATTTTAGACATCTCAATCTGATTTGGAACTTCCATTTGGAAAACAGTTGCATATGGGTGGATATGGGTGGACACATCACCGCAATGGCACCAATCGAAACCAGAGACTGTCTCTGGTAATATCATGTGGGCAATCCAGCGGCAAACCTATCAAAGGGGGGGATGGTTTGTGTATTATGGTGATTTTTGAGATGGTTTAGGGTTTAGGGTTTACCGCATTCCCATGTTCTTTGTTGCAATATTTTTCAGTTCATTCTCGCTCAAATCGCAAGGCGGCGCCTCGACGGCAGGCAGGCCTACGACCTTTCTCCAGCGTTGGGGTGGCCTTGTGCGATGAGCCAGGTGGTGATCAGCCAGAAAAAACGATCCGCGGACTGGGTCGGGATAACATTACTCCGATATTACACCATAGATAGTATCAGATAGTGTCACATATCACATGATTTGGGTCTCATATAGAAGTGTGAATAGATCGAAACCAGTTTCCGGCAAACATCTCCCTGGTGGATCACAATCAGTTGCGATGCCAGCAGTGAACGCTCTTGTACCATACAACCCTCAACCAACAGTGCTAATTATGGATGGCCATTCATCTTGCTCTATTCATGGCAAGGGAAGGTTCAAAAGTTATATTATGAATTATATATACTGTATAATTATATAGTTATATCAGTTATATATCTAGCCCTGCACCCTTTACCGGGTCAAGTTGATATTGCGCATCACTTTCAAGGGCCCGTCCCAACATGTTGGCTGCCAGGAATTGCCCATCCCACATCGGATTTTCCCGGGATTTCCATGGGCTGAGCTCTATGGCACGATACTCTTAAACAGCTCGGTCTTGTCGTCCTCCCTGGTGGCATTGGAGTAGATAAAGATCTCGAACCGCTCCTGACGATTTGGGAGAAAACAGCGTAATGGCGTAAGGCGTAAATTGGTACCATCTGCTGGCTACACTTTGTTCCGAAGGCAGCAAAACATAGGATGGCCTGTTTTGATACAATATTCTTCATGGTAAGCTGTGTAGGAGAATAACATTACCTATGGCACTCTTCTAGAGGTACGATCATCCTCCCTGGTCAGAAACCATGGCAAGGGGTGATCTATGGGGAAAATGTAGGTGAAGAATCAACACAAAAAGTCGCCTCCTTCCCATTCACCAAAAAAACACCCGGGTATTCTCATTCATGGAAATGGCAAGGGGGAGGAGAATATGTCATATCGTATGTATATGATAATATGTGTCTGTTATATATGTATATATATATACACATGCAAGTACAGAGAAAGAGAGAGAAAGAGAGAGAGAGAGATAGAGATAGACTGCTAGATTGATAGACGTGTCTACAGTCTACAGGTACAGTGAAGGCCTTTAATCACATCAACTTTTTTGGGGCAACAGAATTTCTATGGGGAGAAGTCGATGCGACCCCGTCACATCATGGTCACATCAACCATGCCAAATAGCTTGGGAGAAGGCTGTATTTTTAATCGTTCTAAAACCTGACACTTTAGATAATGATGGAAAGTTTACCAATGGCAATTGGTGTTTAACCGCCCAAGATGTCGATCAGCTATTAGAGGATATACCATCTTACTCGAAATCATAGTTGGTAATCGATGGATCAGAATTCACTTAACTATGAACTCGATGGTTTAGCAACATATACAACATTCACCAATATGGTTTTGAAGTACCTCGCCAATTGGTGGCGGGAAGGTTAGCTTCGAAAAGCCAGTAATTCAATGACTGTGGACAAGCATGTATTCCCCCCTTGCAATGAACATATCAGGAAACATTTGGAATAAAAACAAGTTTTCAACCAGGACATTTGCTGGGTGTCGTGGCCTCGTTGGCATGCTCCAAGAGAGCATGCACAAAGAAGGACACCTCACAGACATCGAGAATCGCGGCTGGGTATATCCTTCGCAAGTACATGTTCTAGATATTCGATGAATGTGTTATTAATGTCATTCTTAGAATCTTAGATATTTTTAGTCGCAGTTTACATAATAAACGAATATAAACAACAAACATAGCGACATATTCACAAACATAGTCATTCACAATGTCATAATAGACATAGTTGGTCATAGTTCTGGATTTTGCCGCGCGTTGCTGAAACGAAAAAAGCTGAAAACTTGGAACACTGTGTGGGGTCTCGATTCAATGGATTGGTTTACGATGGTTTACGGGAGACGTTTAAAAAAAACGCATGCCTTGCCTTTACCATATTTCGATCATCAAAACCATTGATCAATTCTGCCAATCACATCAATCACGACATAGACATTTCCTGGTTGGTGGTTTCAACCCCTCTAAAAAATATTAGTCAGATTGGATCATCCCAAGTATTGGGGAAATAAAAGCCATGTTCCAAACCACCAACCAGTTTCCGAAGCACTCACCAATCACTGGGCTTCCCGACTGAGTGATGGAAAAAATCCGGTGAGATGTACCTGGTGGACGTCCGCTTCAAAGTGTGACCCAAAAGATTTGCTGAATGAGTTGGCTGATAACCACCATCGTTCAAAAGAGTGAGTTAAGTTGTTGTCCGCCCAAAAAATGACATAAATTCTGAGGTCCAAATTCAGTTAGTTGGAGAAACATCATGAACTGAAGTGAAGCGCATCACCTTTTTTTGGCGCTTCCAGTGTCCCTATGGCAGTCACCGCCAGAAAGCCAGTCCGATTCAGATCCGAAATCTGTTGGAGTTTTACCATCTGATTCTGAAAATATTCTGAAAAAGAGCCAAAGACAAAAATAGGGTCACAACTGTGGGGAATTAGTAATTTGGTGCCGTAAACGTAAACAAACTGTTTTCTTCGGTTTTGATGGCTTCAACCAGAGTACAATCTAAATGTTATATCGTATCCACTAGTCATTGTCTACGCACTCCTGGCGTCACTGCGTAGTCGCATCATAAGAAAATTCGAAAGACGCTTGATTGGATCTATAGTATACTTCGATCCTGGTGAAGCAAGGAACACCTGCAGGTGTTGGGTGCAAAGGAGGACTTGTGTGGTGGTTACTCTCCAGCAAAGCAACATGGATGTGGAAAACCCGATTGCGAAACGATGTACACATGGTGGAATTTCCATATCGATTGAGGGTCAGATTTGCTTCAACAATAACCGATTCATCAGGGAAAACATTAAGGGCTTCACACATCAAATCAAAATGACAATTGGAACCCAGCAAGGAATCTGGATAGAAACACCATGGAAATTGAAGATCTGTGAAGCCCGCCCAAGCGGACCCGAATTTCAACCTGCATTATTGTTTGAAAATCGCCAATCGCATGGCTTTGTCGATTCCGACACCGGTGATGATAATCCATGTTGATGTTGGTAACAGAGCCCCCAAGGGTCATCAACCAAGTGGGGTTCCTGAAACTGCTCAACAAGAGCTAAGTTTAACAGGAGATTTGGACTCATTGCTGAGACTCGCAAGGTGTTGTTGCTAGAAAGAAGGGGCTGTCACCAACACGATGGCAGGGTTTGATTCAGTTTGATTCAACGCCCAGAACTGGAGTTGGATTGAAGATACCGGTTTCAATTCCCATCAACCCAAGAATAATGTCAGAACCCCCGCAATTCCCAGCACATGTTGTTCCATCACCTTCAACGTTCGGGTGTGTTCAATCTACGCACTTTCCGATGTGATTCTGCCTCAAAGTGAGACAGAAAACCAACAATGTCCGCATGCCGATTCTCGGACGCCACATCCAGAGCAGTCTTTTCAGAGATGTCGAGGAGATGGCGATCGGCACCTGACTCCACAAGGACGCGGACAACGTCCACATGGCCTTCTGCAGCTGCTCGATGCAGCGCCGTTTTCCCAAAATTGTCGGTCTTGTCCTTGTCACAACCAATTTCGACTAGGAAGCGCACCATGTCCAATTCACCGTATTCAGCTGCACGGCTCAATGTACTTCCGCAATTCAAGAGCTGCTCCTTGTCGGCTCCCTCAGCCACAAGAAAGCGAGCAATGTCGACGAAGTTGTGCTCAACCGCCAATAGCAATGATGTTGACCCATAGATGTCAGTCAGATCTTTCTGTGCACCATTTTGAACCAGAAAACGCACTGCCTCAAGGTGGCCCATGTGAGCTGCATTGTGCAAGGGGGCCATCTCCTCTTCTTCGCGTTGTGCATCTATCTCTGCACCTGCCTCCAGCAACAGCCGCATCGGCTCAACATGTCCATGTTCTGCAGCATGGTGCAAGGGTGTCATGCACTCATCTCGTGTGTTCGGATTTTGAGGGCGTTTCAGCAACTGTTCAAGGCCAACTGTATCGTTGCCCCTTGCTGCAACCATCATCTGCTCGTCTTCTGCCACATCTGGTGGGCAAAACTCCAAGACCACCAGCTGAAGCTTTTCAGGCACTGAGGTAAAGACATTATCATCTGGGATCTCAACAGCATCACCTTCCAGAAAGAGTCTTTGTCTAAATCTGGTGACACCAATCTTAGGTGCCAAGGCTTGCTTCACAGCCTTGGTGGTTTTCCCTTCGAACTCAGCCGCCTCAAGTACTGCAACTCTCTGGCCGGATAGGAAACACACTTCCATTGCTGGTTGAAATGGACGTGATATCTGGATATATCTGGCGTGTACCTGAAACAAAACATAAATCCTGACAGATTTGCCTAAGAACCCCTTCGAATTTCTGTGTTATCTATTTGGATGGCTTTGATCGGTTTGTATCCATGAGGAATCGACGGAAAATTTCTGGCAAGAGCTTCTTGGCTCGGGCAAGGTCTCTATGGCTGCAGTCCAGCATCCACTGCGCGGTTCCAAGACCTTGCAGGCTAGTTCTGATTGCGAATAACATCTGCTGACATTTGGTCCTGTCGTAGTTACCTATTTACATAGTTTAATATATTTATGGATTGCGGTGTCATGTTCTTAGACCTTCAAGCCACCACAAGATATAATTGGCATTCAAAGATATGGGTTTGTCTGAAAATGGGGTATACCTCCAAAATGGCAATTTCAATGGGGACAATGTTACACCATTGGAACCTTATTTTCAGACAGATCCATAATATCCCCAACATCATGATACCCCAATTTTTGACAAGTATCTTTCGAGGCTCAACAACTGCTATAACGAATCCCTGAACATAGATACCCTCCGGTAATCAAACATGGTTTGCTGGAAAATCAACCTTTTACTTCGATGATCCTACCAACTAGAAACCTCCATGGCTAGTTTGAGGATTTTCCAGCCACGTCTGACACCAGACGGTCACTATTCCCAGCCTGCTTTATGTAACTTATGAACATTTATGAACCATGTCAGAAACAAAACAGGTTGTCCCACAAGATTACCGGTACCCAGTCGCCACGTGGATTTCTTGTTGGGAAATTGTCCAGTCAACGCGATGCGAAAAATCATCGACTCAGCAAGTCTGAGAACACACGGCCCGGCGGAATCGGATTGGCTAACAGCCGTCGAAAATAGCTGGGGATATTCCATAATCTGCTTTCCATACTTGGGATCTATACATATAATATATATATATAACATAATATTATATATATAATATTCTATATTCCAAACATTTCCAATCCTTATCTGTTCAGTTTATGAAGTTCTCACCATTCATAGCATTTTTTAAACATTTTTTCACTCACATACAGAAACTGGGCGGGATTTGGGCAGGTTCAAACTGCAGTCTCAAATCCATTGCTGATCTAAGATACGTTGCCAAGTGGGCATCATAGTTGGTGCATGTTGGTCCTCTATGGCCAAAGAGATCCAACTTCTACCCTCTGGTAATTTAACATAGCTATTGAAAATGGTACATTTAGTTCGTTGATTTACCTATTAAAGATGGTGATTGTCCAACTCAGAGACTGATGTTTTCCCCCTGATGGTCTCAGAGGCAGCAGATTGGCGCACCCAATTCGAAGTCGCCGCTCAGGAACCTGCGAAGTGTGTCAAAGGCAGCCAAATAAGAAGGCCACCATCAACCCCCGTGACTGTGGTTTCTTAATGCCATATCGTTTGGGGATGTTTGGGGTAATCACCTTAAACGAATGGATACGGATACACATTTTTAAAAAAGGCGGCATTGGGTTTTTTTTGACCAAGCCACACCTCATGGTTAAACCAGCCACCAACTCTTGTTCCAACATCTCGTCAGTAGGATTCTCCACTCAAAAAGTTAAGTAACTTAAGTATGTATCAAGGTGACAGTGCCTGGCCCGAAAAATTCTCCCATACTTCTTGACTATCTTGACCCTTGCTGAAGATGTAAATCGCCTGTGACCTACACATTTTTTTTGCTCATCCCCCCGGTGACCAGCAGTTGGTTTCTCTGAAAATTGGGTACCCCAAGATCCCATTTATCACCAATTTTCACCACATTCACCACCCCAATTATTGGGCGCACCTTTGAATTGGGCCAGTTGGTGTAGGGAGCACCAACCTCTCACAGCTGAAATCGTTGAAAGATGTTGAAAGGACCAGAAAAATCAAAACAATATGGGTCAGGATTTCCGTACCCATGGTGAACACCAAATGGTAAATGTTTATACGCCAAAAAACGGCATTTATAACGTATTCATCCATCGAGTGCTAGCTTGTTGTACCCCAATTATCGAAATTGCCTTCTCATAGGATATGTTTGATGATTCATTTCCCTTTGAATTCCTACACAGGCGGCGGTAAAACTGCTCACGTGGTCCGTGGCACCTCGCGACAAAAGCGCTCGGCCCACGCGCTGTGGGCCTGTGATCTGTCTGAGGGGCTGTGTGCCAAGTTGTATGATTGGCACCTGAAAATTTGGGGAAACACGCCAAACTCCCATGGTTGTTCATAGATGTTCATAGATGTTCATAGATGTTCATGCCTACGGGTTGGAAACCGAACCAGCGTTTTGCATGTTTCTATATCTTTCATGGGGTTAACGGGGTGGGGTGGGGTGGGGTGGGGTAGGGTAATAACGTTCATTTGCACTGCCTGACATACATGATGCTACGCTGCTGTACGTCTTTTTGCACTTCCTCACATGCATGATGCTACGCTGCTGTACGTCTTCTTGCACGTCCTCACATACATGATGCTACGCTGCTGTACCTCTTTTTGCACTTCCTCACATGCATGATGCTACGCTGCTGTACGTCTTCTTGCACGTCCTCACATACATGATGCTACGCTGCTGTACGTCTTTTTGCACTTCCTCACATACATGATGCTACGCTGCTGTACGTTGTCTTGCACTTCCTCGCATATATGATTCTATATACGCTAGTGTACGTCGTCTTGCACTTCCTCACATACATGATGCAACGCTACTGTATGTCGTCTTGCACTTCCTCACATACATGATGTGACGCTACTGTATGTCGTCTTGTACTTCCTCACATATATGATGCTACGTTAGTCTACGTTAGTCTTGCTCAATGGCAAGATTTGGACGCATGTTCGCGCTTGGCAGTGGAGATGGGAAAACAGTTCCCACAAAAACCTCTCCAAGCTCACTGCAGAAATTGTGAAGAACACTTAGCGCAGAAAAAAAGAGAGTGCCGCTGAGGTTTTTTACATATCCAGTGAAAAGTACGCGCGTACTTTTTAAGGAAATTGAACTTTGAGAGAGATGCAAAACCACTGTGATTTGTGGTATGAAATCAATGACGAACACTGCAAACGTTGAAAACGCGGGTTCGATAAACAACCCGCCGGGATGTTCATAGATGTTCATAGTTGTTCATCCTTCATCTGTGTTCCATGGAAAAATGGTTCAAACATAGCTATTTTGCCAAATTTTATCATGGTAGACGCCAGTTTCAGAGAACCCCCTTGTTGGACGTGGATCAGGGTTCAGCAGGTGCTCAATGCCTTCTATGTTCTGGGTCAACATGGCAAGTGCGTTTGCCTTTGACGCGTACAGTATCATACAATGTGTCTTATACTTACTTCAGACATCTTCAGACTTTCAGCAGGAACCAGTGGTTCCGTTTTTTGGCCCATCAGTGATCCACTTTGCAGAATCTGAGATACACTGTACATTTGATACTGGGGCTGGCAACTCGCGATACTTAGGGCATGCACTTTGATGCTCCCAAGTTCCTATCTACTTCCTTTCAATTTGGTCCAACCATCTTTGCAGCAGGACTTCCAATGAAGGCGAGGTTTTTGTTCGCCATGCGAAGTCAGGAAGCGCTTTTCAGGTTCGCCCTCAAAGCCTCAGGACACAATTTGACCCGTGGCCAGGCCAAAACCGATTCATCGGGACAACGCATTCACATTATTTTTTGTTGTATGTATGTATGTATGTATGTATGTATTGTGATTTTCCGAACACCTCTCATCCATGCTGAACCACAAGGGGCCATACAGTTTTGCTGCATCTCGCCGTCCGCTCGCCCATCCTTTTGTCTTCAACATCTATCCACCGACAGAGGTGGGTGGGTGAGGATCGAGTCACAGGCAGTGCTACGGAAAAGCCAGGGGCTATTCAGTGTTGGGGACAACACAGGCAGGAGTCACAGGGTGCTTCATTGGTGTGGGATAGGAAATCTCCCCAGTAGATTTGCATTGGTAGGCGGAGCTTTGGGCTGCCGCAAGGTTCTAGGTAAGTGGGGTCACTGACAGGCCTAGGACAATTTGCTTCACCGTAGGTCGCGTGGCCATGGAAGGTGAAGCTGCGCAAGCAGCGGGATCCGGGGGGTATCCAACGTCGGTGCCGTGGAACCAGATCCCCAAATTCATCCCGGGTGAGACCGATGTCAAGGTCTATGGAAGGAAGCTAGAGTTCCTTCGTGAGCTCTGGCCGGCTGACTATGTGGAGCAGTTGGCTCCCCGAGCTGCCCTCCTTGTGGAGGGGGTGGCGTTTCAAAAGGTATCAAGGATGGATCCGGCCAAGCTGAAATCAAAAGATGGTGTTCGCCTTCCGGTGGAGGCGCTCGGTGGGTCATGGGGAAGACTGGCCAGTGAGGAGCGCTACGACATGTTCGAAAAGGCGCTGTATCAGACGGTGCAGAAGTCAGATGAGTCGAACGACTCATACCTGGCTCGGCATGATGCATCCTTTGAGGACCTCCTCTCGGCCAAGGTGACCATCGAAGAGGTCAGGGCATACATCCTGGTGCGACAGTCGATTCTGCAGACTGAAGACAGGAAGAAGGTGATCCTGGACTGTGCGGGGTCATTGACATATGATCAGGCGAGGAAAAGTATGAGACTTCTTGGAAGTCGATTCTTTCAGGACTTGCAGTCCAACTCCAAGAACAATGTCAAGTACAAGACCTATGACGTGCATCAGACTGAGGAAGAGACCATCATGTATCAAGAATCGGAGGAGGACATCGAGGAGGACATCTTTCTTCAAAGTCTTTTGGAGGCTGGTGATGAGGACGCGGTCTTCATTAATGACTTTGAGGAGGCCATCCTGACGGCTTGTCAAGAATCGGCAGAATTAGCACCGTGCTTTGCCAGTTACCAAGAGGCACGTCAACGCCTTCGAGACAAGGCCAAATCAAGAGGCTTTTGGCCGTTGGGAAGTGGCAAGGGACGCACCAAGGGCAAGAAAGGGAAGTTTGGGGCGTCCAGCAAGGGAAACATGAGCTCCAATCAGCAGGCCAATTTCCGTCGTCGTAGTCTTGCAGACAGAATAGCCAATTCGAATTGCAGGAAGTGTGGACAGCCGGGACATTGGAAGAGGGAGTGTCCATTGTCCACCACATCCTCTTCAGCAGCTTCGATGAGTAGCTCTGGAATCAAAAAGGCCTACGAGACTGAATCCTTCACGGGCATCCTTCACGAAGAGGTGCAGAAGGCGTCCATGGAACTTGGTGATGATCTGAAATGGGGCGGCGACGTCGTGGAAGAGCTTCCAGAGGAGGCAGTGGCATATGAGGAGGACGGGAATCAAAAGGGTCAAATTTTGAATATACCTCAAGGGGATTGGATTAACGGAGGTGATCAAGTTGGGGTTGTTCAGGGGTTTGTTTATGATTGCTTAGTGAGTGTTTCTGCACTAACACAATCCCTCACATCCTGTCTCACCACATGCTGTAGGAAACATGACGTTCTCAGCACCGGATCTGCTGTAGAGACCACTCCACCATCCAATTCTCCAAGGGAGAAACCATCTCTGACAAGTGTCCAGGTGGCTCCCACATCTGTTGTATTTTTGCAACAGAAGAAGCCGATGATGAAGCCATCATTGACACAGGAGCCAGTCGGGCTGTGATCGGCCATGAGAGACTGAAGAAACTGATTAGGAGTTTGCCTAAAGATCTCAGGTCGAAAGTCATGAGGGTTCCTACTGAAGGTGTTGTTTTCAAATTTGGAAATGCTGGTCGCCTGGCGAGTAGCTTCGCAGTGATGCTTCCGAGGGCTCAAAATGGGTGGTTGAGAGTAGAAGTAGTGCCGGGTCACACTCCATTTTTGATTTCCAATGCAGTACCAAGGGGACTCAAAGGGATCATTGATGTAGAGGGGTGTTGTCTGGGCTTTAAAGGGAGTGATGTTTGGATTCCTTTGACAATGGTGCGGAAAAATCTAATGGGAATCAAAATTGTTGAATTGTTGCAGAAGGCCCCAAAAGTGAGTGCGTCACCAACACACATCCTCAGTGCACACACGGAAACGACCGAAACTGAGAAGATCACAGAGACCCACCAAATGCATGAAGTCCTGAATCATGGACGAATTCAACATGACCTGCTTCCTAAGGAAGACGTTGTTAATGTGGTCCAAGGTAAAAGTTCAGAGCAATCATCCACCACCGTCTCAGCAGCCGTGGTGAGTGACCAAGCCTGCCCTGAAAGTGGAGTTGACCAGCCTCGGAGTGCTGAGCATCATGGCCAACATCGTGATGCACAGCTATCTGGACCGTCAGCTCACGACACCAGTCGATGGGAGCCTCCAGGTGAATCAGCAGCACGACGAGTTCCCTCCGGTGTTGACACGCCCACCGGGCATCAACACCTTGACCGATTGGGGACGAACCAAGGCTCCATCGGGCAAACATGCGACTCGAACCTTCGCAGATCTCTACGAGAACGAGAGGGGCTATGTCAATCAGCTCTGGAGTCGCAGAGCAGTTTCAACATGGGTGAGAAGCTTTCAGCTGTACTGCAGAGAGCGCCGAGCCTCAAGTCCGGAGCATCGACGTCTTCATCCAGAAGTGGAGACGACAGGGATGCCAAGTCCGGTGACAACCCAGACATCCAATGCGGCGCCAGTGGCAATGACAAAGGCAACTCAGCCCATGGCGATGGCTCAGAAGAAGGGATATTCGTCGGCACCAGCAGACGAGGGGTGGATCAACATTCCGGTGCAGACTGCAATTCCAACGGAGTCCAAGAATCACAAGCGCTCGGTGCCTCAGACCGAGAAGGCCATGGAGATGAATCCCAATGTCGAGAAGGTGGCGCAGTTGAGGGCACAGATCGCCATTCTGCAGCGCGAGTTGGACAAGGAGACCAAGGGAGAACCATCCAACAAGGAGTGAGCCGAGGGTTGCAAGTGCATGATCAGATCCAAAAGATATCCAACAAAATAGAACTTGATTTGGCTAACTTAAGATGCGATCAGGCGTATGTCACTCATGAAAAGATTCTCAAGTCCAATCGTCGGTATATGAAAGTTGTGTCAGGGGGTAAAGAAGGGAAGGATCAAGGACACCAACAAAAACTCCATCTTCTGGAAATCTATTGTGATGAGGGATCCCAATTAACCACACAAATGAGAAACATGGGGGGTAATTCTCTCAGGTTTACGGTTCAAGATGGGGATCTAAGCACCGAAGAGGGGAGAAGTAAATTGTGGTCCTGGGTCTATTTGTATGAACCTGAACACATCTGGGTAGCACCCGAATGCAAGCTATGGGGTAACTTTTCGAGATATAACATGGGGAAAGATCCAAAGTCATGTGAAAACATTCAACAACGAAGAGACGCTGATAGGCCACACTTGGTGTTATGCAATCAGCTGTATCTGTATCAAATGAGTAACTCAAGGCATTTTCACCTGGAGCAACCTCGTGGATCCGAGATGATCATGCAGGCTGAGCTCAACGATGTTCGCTTGGGAACGCTGCCATCAACGTTTGATATGTGCCAAGTTGGGAAGCTTAGATTGCCAGGAACAAACCAGTTTCTTCAGAAACGGACACAGGTGTTCACATCATGTCGAATGGTTTTTGAAACGCTTCATGATCACATGTGCCATGGAAACCATGATCATGCCCACATTAAAGGACAGTTCAAACACTTGGGAAAGTGGCGAAACATATCCTCGTATGCACAAACATACACCACACACTTTGCGCGCCGAGTGGTTGAAGTTTTGTGGTGGGAATGTGAACACCCTGAAGTACCTTTGATTCTGGGGGAACTAGTTCTAGGACTGGATGCCCATGAAAGACCCGAAATGGCACAAGAGTCTCTGCAGCTGAAGCGGCGTCGTGTAGAGCTGAAACAACCAGAGACATCCTTGTATGGGAAGGCACCATCTTGGAAAGATATTTTTCGAACTGTTGGCTATTCCACTCCTAGGGTTGGGAATGCCTGTTTTCAGGGTTCTGGTGATATGGTTGTCAAGTTGGTCCAACAGGTGGTGCCGGACATCAAGGTTGAATTGGTTGTTGCTTGTCGCGGAACGGATCGTCACAGGATCCAACCAGCCGATGTGTTTCCCGAGGTTTTGCCATGGAGGAAGACAGTAGTGGTTGAAAGGGGTACTGGGGAAGTAAAAGATTTGGGGCCCCCTGAAAACTGGACAGGGTTGTCACGCATGAGACAAATTCGATCGACTGGACCCGCCAAATTATCATTGTCCATTTTTGGCCGGAAAGATGATATAAATGAGCCATTTGGGGCCATATTTAAGCAAGCCGGCCGTGATGAGAAGTCAGAGGCTGAAATGTCTCTGCCAGTTCCCGATACTTCTCCAATGGACGTGAAAGAGCCAGGAACTGAAAGTTCCGTGGTGCAGGCTCCGGAGAGTGTTCAACCGCTCGGTGTCGATCCGAAACCACCAAATGCGGATCAGGTGATGGATCATCCACGGTCAGAAAGATTCATGGAGGAATGGGCTCCAAAGATCACCACCAAATCGGGACCTGCATTTTTGCGTTTGGGAGCAGGGGAGAGGGCTGAACTTAGGAGGGTCCATAACAATTTGGGACACCCAGACCCCCAAAAGATGGTAAAGTTTCTGACCGAACGTGGAGCCAAACCTGAGGTTATAGCTGGGGTACGGGATATGTGTTGTGATACATGTGTAGAAACTCAATCCCGACCCAAGAAATCACAACCTGGTAGGATTCACGATGATCTTGATTTCAACGATGTTGTGGGAGCTGATGGGGCTTATTGGACAAATTCCTCGGGAAAGACCTTTCACTTCATGCATTTCATTGATGAATCAACCTTGTACCATGTCGGGAATTTGAGTGCTCGTAAAGTAGAAGATCAAATCAAAACTTTCCTCAATAGCTGGGTTCAATGGGCTGGTCCTTGTAAGACACTTTACTTGGACCCTGCTGGGGAATATGTCAATGATGCCTGGGCTGCAATGTTGCAAGGTGAGGGCATCCGAGTTTCAATGACGGCCGCAGAATCTCATTGGCAGAATGGGAGGGCCGAAGTTCACGGTAGGCTAGTCAAGGACATGCTGTCTCGGATGGAGAAGGAGCGGCCCATTGAAACAGCCGATGAATTCACCCAATGCCTTCGCCAAGCTTTTGCAGCCAAGAACTCTCTTAGCCGTGTGCATGGGTTCACTCCCGAGCATGTCTCTTGGGAAAGAGCCGCCATCTGCCAGGCTCGTTAGTCTCCGATGCGGAGGCAGGGAGCCACTGTCTTGCTGAGAGCACTCTGCCGGAAGGGATCCGTTTCAAAGAGAACTTGCTGCGCAGGGAACAGGCCCGAAAAGCCTTTGTACAGGCGGACAACGACTCAGCCTTTCGTCGGGCTTTGCTCAGACAAAGCCGTCCGGGAAGGATAGAATATGAAGCTGGGGATTGGGTGCTGTATTGGCGTAGTTCTAGGGGCAACAACCGCCTTGAGAGGGGAAGGTGGCATGGGCCCGCCCAGGTAATAGCCAATCAGAATCCTCGTGTTGTTTGGTTGAGCCATCTCGGACGGATAATTCGAGCAAGTCCGGAGCAGTTGCGGCCAGCGTCACTTCGTGAGTTTGCCCACTTGCCACGAGACACGGAAGGAAATGTGATTGATGAGAAACCACAGGGAAGGGGGTATGTTGAGTTGGAGGGTGTTCCTGAAGCTGTTGATTTTGCACCTGGTCCAGTGGAAAGAGGGGCAGCGTCAGAATTCTCATATACTCCCACCACTCCTCTTGAAAGTCAGCCGGAAAGGGAACAATTCCCTCAAGATACAAGTGGGAGTGGTTTTGATGAAAGGAGTGATCCCATGGAATCTGAAATGGAAGTTCCCGAAAGTAATCCTGGAAACCCTGAAGAAGTCCAAGAAAATGATGGTAGATTTGTACCAATTCCTGATGATGGGGATGAGGAATCTTGGTTTGGGGATGATTGTGGGGATTTCCGGAAAAATGATGTTCTTTGGGAAGTTGAATTGGTAGATCATGTATACGAATCTGAAACAGCGGCGTTTTTCTGCAGCGAGCCCTCTGCCTTTGAGGAAATCTGCTTGGCGACCAACGAAAGAAAGAAGCGTGTTGAACTAGATTGTCGTAGGATGACTCCTCATGATCAAAAGCTGTTTGATGCTGCCAAGCAAAAGGAAGTCAAGGCATGGCTGGATCACGGTACTGTGAAGAAGCTGACAAAGGGGTCTTTAAAGCCAGAGCAAGTGATGCGGTGTCGTTGGCTGTTAACTTGGAAGGACCCCCTACCTGGAATGACAGAAAAGAGGGCCAAAGCAAGGTTGGTCATCCTGGGTTTTGAAGACCCTGGAGTGGGGATTGTGCCCAACGATGCGCCGACACTGTCCAAAGATGCCCGACAGCTTCTGCTGCAAAAAGCAGCGAGTCGCCGATGGACACTGATAAATTTTGACATCTCCACGGCGTTTCTTAAAGGTGCCGGTGATGGTCGGCCGCTAGGAATCCATGCTCCACCAGAGATCCGGCATGCCTTAAAGATGAAAGAAGGTGATCAGTGCAGTTTAGAAGGAGGCGCCTATGGGCGCGTGGATGCACCATTTTTGTGGTACCAAGCCCTAAGGGCAACACTGGAGTCTCTGGGATTCATAGCATGTCCATTTGATGGATGCCTCTTCAGTTTGGTCACACCGGGACCCAAAGGAGAACCAAGGGTAAGGGGAGTTCTGGGTATTCATGTGGATGATGGTATTGGGGCTGGGGATTCTTATTTTGAGTCGGTTATCCAAAAACTGAGGGGCATCTATGATTTTGGGGCATATTATGAAAAGGAGTTTACTTTCTGCGGTGTCCACTACAAACAATGGGATGACAGCTCCATAGAAATGAATCAGGTTGACTATATTCAGAAGATTGAGCCAATTGATGTTGGAAGGTCTCGTAGGTCTCAGCTAGAGGCGGATGTAACAGAAATGGAGCGACAACATCTCAGGAGACTGTGCGGCAGTCTTCAATATGCCGCAGTGCACACCCGGCCGGACCTGTCGGCTAAAACAGGAATGCTCCAATCCATAGTGACAAAGGCGAAGGTAAAGCACTTGCTGGAAGCCAATAGAGTTTTGATGGAGGGTAAGAAACATCCAGTTTGTTTGATGATGGTCCCCATCCAAGAAGAGTTGGTTGCCTTTTGTGCTTTCAGTGATGCGTCCTTCTCCAGTTCAAAAGACTTGTCCTCCCGCCAGGGAACGCTGATTTTTGCAACCGATGTCAATCTGGCTCGGAATCAGCGGACAGTAGTGTGTCCGGTTGCCTGGAGCTCAAGAAGAATACCCAGGGTAGTCACCTCCACTTTGAGTGCAGAGTCAATTGCTTTGAGTTCATCTCTGGACCGACTAGGGTTTATCAGGGTATGCTGGGAATGGCTGAAAAATCCATCCATTGACTGGTCTGATCCGAGTCAACTTTTGAAAGGTGCAACTTTAGCCAGTGCAGTGACTGATTGCAAGAGCGTGTACGACATAGCAACGAAGAACGCAGTCCCAACATGCGCCGAGTACAGGACCACCCTAGAATGTTTATTAATTCGAGAGCGTTTGCAAGAAAACGTGGCGATGCGTTGGATAAGTACTCAGGCCATGCTCGCTGATTGTTTGACCAAGAGTATGGAGGCAAGCATGTTGAGGGAATGCTTACAGTCGGGTCAGTATACTCTGTTTGATGAAGGTGAAAGCTTGCGCCTGAGAGCTTCCAAGCGAGAGAAACTTCAATGGCTACGTGAGGGATTTAAGGACAAGGGCATGGATGAGAGTAAAGATGAACAAAGTTCTTAAAATTTTGGATTTTGATGAGTGTGATTTTCCGAACACCTCTCATCCATGCTGAACCACAAGGGGCCATACAGTTTTGCTGCATCTCGCCGTCCGCTCGCCCATCCTTTTGTCTTCAACATCTATCCACCGACAGAGGTGGGTGGGTGAGGATCGAGTCACAGGCAGTGCTACGGAAAAGCCAGGGGCTATTCAGTGTTGGGGACAACACAGGCAGGAGTCACAGGGTGCTTCATTGGTGTGGGATAGGAAATCTCCCCAGTAGATTTGCAGTATGTATGTATGTATGTATGTATGTATGTATGTATATATACGTTAAAGATAACATCAACAAAAATCACTTGGTGCATGTAGTAGTTAGTAGTTCGATGTAGTTGGTGCATTTTTTTGTGTGAACCCCCATTTTCTCCACCATTTCGCAGTCTGATCTGCAGCTAGGCTGCTGAATCACTGGGCCTTCACCCTCTCCGGTCCACCAAGCCGCATCACCTCACTGTCCAAACACTCAAAACAGTAGCTTCAGACGGTGCCGTTGTATGTGGACCAGCTTCAAGAATCGTTAGACAAGAAAAACACACTTTAAGGATCATCAAAATGTCTTCAAGGATCCATTTTTCTAGAGTTGGTCCACTTTTTTTGAGACACTTGGTACAAACCTGTACCAACTCAAACGCATAACAAAACGCTTTTTCGAACCGAGCCGCTGTAAGGCTCGATGCGCAAATCAGTGGGGTTCAACCCAATGCTGGCTGCAGCTGTGCGCAAATCCTAAGAAACACTGTGAAGTCATGATTTCGAAGGTGAATACAAAAACCCATTGCTTCTGGAAGGATTACAGTAAATTAATGTCAGAGGGAAGGGGTTAAACTTGGTCTTTTGGAATAGCTTTGAAGGTCTCCGATTTGGTTTCCCATATCATCTCAAGAACCAAACTCTTCAGTGGTATGGCAACTGTAAAGTGACAACCCGAATCATTGGGAGAAAAACTTGATGCTAAAAGGTGTGCACTTGGCTGGAAAAACCTGGAAATTTCAATCGGTCGTTCCGATTCAAAGCACTCAGCTTGTAACTTTCATATATGCCCGCTGCACACGATCCTGTGTTGGGTTCATTCTATCTGGCATCTATTCTGTCTGGCAAACTGTCTGGCATGTATTATGACATTCTTTCAAGCATTCTATCAAGAATATATTCTGTTTTTTCTGGCATCTATTCCAGGCACTCGTTCTGGCATTCTATCTGGCATCTATTCGGCATCTATTCTGGCAAAATTTTTGGCATTCTATATGATATCTGCATGCGCGGGAATTTAAAACTTGCTGGAAAGCGCGGCCAGGCTGAAAGTCCTGATTTGTGGAATGCTTGCGACATACACGCGGAAACAACGCAGTATAGCTCAAAAAAACATTCAAAAGGCATCACCACACCTTGACACAAAATGTTGCGCCACATAAATCCAAATAACATATTATCGTCGTTGCGCCTGGGTTTTGGATGTAAGAATTTAAGCACCGGACTCTTGTGTAAGTAATAAAGAGCACCACGCAAATAAAACAGGTACAGTACAAACGAGTCAGTAGATAAGAGACAAACGACATGAATTTCCACCAAGTCCAAACCACCAACCCGAATGCCCACTCTTGTCTCTGTGTCTGAGGCTCTGTGTCCACTTTTTGTCTGTATTTTTCTGTATCTATCTGTCCTAATCTAATCTAATCTCATCTAATCTAATTTAATCTAATCTATCTAATCTATCAAATCTATCAAATCTATCAAATCTATCAAATCTATCAAATGCATCAAATCTATCTAATCTATCTAGTCTATCTAATCAATCTATCTAATCTATCAAATCTATCAAATCTATCAAATCTATCAAATATATCTAATCTATCAAATCTATCAAATCTATCGAACCTATCTAACCTACCTAATCTATCTATCTATCTATCTATCCATCTAGCTATCTAGCTATCTAGCTATCTAGCTATCTAGCTATCTAGCTATCTATCTAGATCTCTGTCTTAATCTCTGTCTTTATCTCTGTCTTAATCTCTATCTTGATCTCTAATAATTTTGATCTCTGTTGTGATCTCTATCGTGATCTCTATCGTGATCTCTATCTGTCTATCTATCTATTTATCTGTCTGTCTGTCCGTCTGTCTGTCTGTCGGTCTATCCATCTATCGATCTATCTCTCTGTCAGGGGGGGCGCAAAACCACCCTTTCTTAAATTCATTTTTTTGGTTTGGAAACCCTGGAATGATGATCCAGCCTAGCGCTGGTTAGAATATGATGATGGCAGCGCAATTCTTGGAGGGATGATACCCCTAATGACATGGAATGACGAAAAAATATTGATCATTGCGAAAAAATGATTGAAACACATGAATTTAAAATGAAAATTCAGTATGACTCCCCTTCCCTCCAAGTTTCATTTAAGAGAGGAATACAATGGGTGTATAATTCATTTTCATTACAGTATGGGGTTCCAAGCTCTACTACCTATTTTCAGACAAAGCCACACAGCACAAATCTTTGAATCAAGTTAGATCTCTATCTTTCAGAGTGAAATCCCCCCATTGTATCCCGATTGTATCCCACCCATTGGATCCACCAAATTGGTTGATTTTTGAAGCTGCGGCTCTTTGTCGTCATGAAGCTGCTCAATGGCCTACAGCTTGGATTTGTCAGAGATAGCCCGGTCAGTCACAAAAGGCTGTAAAGGAAACCCCCATGTGGGCGAAACAGATCATATCTATATGATATATTATGATAAAATATACAACGTCATATGGATACATTATATTTATATATATGTGAACATTTTACATACTACTTATACGTACAATAGCGAATGATTCTTAAACAATCTTAAAAGCTTATGCTGTGTAACACCGTGAAATTGATGTGTGATGTTTAAATGGGGGCCCTCAATTTATTTGGAGAAACATGCGTGCTTGGTGAATTATCTGATTCGAAGAACTCTGAGTCTTAGTTTGTGTTGTCAACACAAATGAGCAGCGACAATCAAGGTCAACTAAGTCCAAATCGTGCCAAATCCTGGATATATCAACCAAACAAGGTCTGTGTCACTGATAAAAAAGTGCGTCGATTTTGGCAACCAAGTTATACAAGACATTCAACAGCACAACAAAACCTGGTTGGTGGTGCAATAACCATCTTGAAACATATGAGTTCGTCAATGGGAAGGATTATCCATGATTATCCCATATATTATGGACAATAAAATTCATGTTTGAAACCACCAACCAGTAGTTATGTTAGTTAAACTGGATTATTTATAGATGATTTACCTATTAAAAATGGTGATGTTCCATGGTTTTTTGTATGTTACCTTTAAACAGCAGCAACATCCGTCGAGATTTTCCTTTTGGCACCTTCATGGCGACACCGCAACAGGCCCCGGAAAGCAAAGCGATCATCAAGGTGGAAGCCCTGGGCGGATACCACGGAAGGAACTTGGGATGTCTGATTTATCAGGAAAAATAGACACTATCAACAACTCCTCAGGAATAGGTATATCATATGAGGATTTACATGGATTTACTAGGATTTACTAGCAATCCGTGTCACTAGCAGATTGAGCCCAGTTTCAAGGCAACCATCTGCTCGAAAGGGGCCTCGGACGTCCGACATTTCTGAGCGACCAAAGCTCCAGGGGCTGTAGTTTAAAAAGTAGCAAAACTATGCAAAACTACCAATCAAATATAAGCAAATAGTAACTACCAATCAATAATATAACATAATATCACCAAACAGTAGGAACCAAAACTGATGAATGGCATCATAGTTCACGGCGCAAGAATTCTAGTCAATTGGGATCATCCAAGACTACAATGTCAGTACATAAGCACCGATAAACGTTTGCAAGTCTAATGTTAAGCACAGCCTAAAAGGGAAACGTCAAGTGCAGCAACAACTAGAGCCACGACATGCCACGACCAAAACGCTTGCAAGAAGTGCAGAAATACAAACACAGTAAACATCTTTCAGAAAAGTTCTTGATCCATTTTTGCCCAAAAAGTCGTAAGTGGCAAGTGGCAAGGCCCGTGTCGTTGTAGAAGACAGGCGAAACGATGGAAAATAAACCTCGGATCGGCGATTCCATCTATTGAGATGGCTCTGACCCTGATGAGACCACCATGTTGATCCTTATCCCATATGCTCCATGGTGCTGGTATATTTAAGCACAGTTAAGCGGGTGAATATATCGAAGCAGTTGGGTGAAACTAAACCAACAAACACTAACAAACATAAAAAAAACTGGTGAATCATGGTGAATCCATCCATTTTGTCCATCATTTTTCCATCCATTTTCCCTATATTTTCCCTGTAACGGTGTCGATGATCCCTGATCCCCGCTCCCCGCGTTTCGTTTCGAAACGCCGCGGCAGTTTCTCCACCAAGTGACCACCCAGGAGCCCCGGAAGACCGTGCAGGTTGTGAATCCCACCTCATCAAGACAACTAGTGGTAGCCTCTGGTACCCTCTGGCAAAGTGTTACATAGCTACTGCAGCTACTGTAAATGACCATGTATAATATGTATAGTTGATTTATCCATGAAAAATGATGATGTTCGCAAAATGTAAACGTTTACCAGAGGGTATATGAGATGGGGATATGATGGGCTGCCCCTGTTCCATCCTGTTCCGTTTTGCTAAGTTGCTAGACATTGCCAACTGTTTTAAAAAGTCTATCGCAGATAGATCTACTGTAACTGTAGAAATGGGGTGTAGACATCACCAAATATAGCTGCGGGTGCTCACCTTTCAAGATTGTTGAAAGACGACTTTCAGGAGGTGTGAAGGAGCACCCGTGATTTTTCGTGAAACCACGTTTCGAAGTTTCGAACGTGATTTTGATAGTTGACCTCGGCCAAAAATACCATGACCACCTTCAAACGTTCATCGGCGTGCAAAGATTGCCCATCAACAAACAAGCCCTCTAGGGACACCAACAAATTGTCAAGCAGCCAGTTTGGGCACCCGCAACGATATATCGTCAATGTCTTGGTTTTGGTACCCTCTGGTAATTTAACATAGCGAACTGGAAAATCACCATGATTAATGGGAAAATCCACTATAAATGGTCATTTTCAATAGCTATTTTGACATAACCAGAGGGTATCAAAAAACCGGGAAACCATCGGTTTTTCCCATTGAGATCCTGGGCTTTGAACCAGCCAAGCCACAAGAGTCCACCGATTTGAACATGCTGGAGTGTGCAAAGGCCACAGTTGACCTTGGGTGAGGTTTCTACATGGCTTGGGGCCTATTAAGTGCCTCTATGTACATATATATATATACATATCAATATTCAAATGTACAATATCATATCATTTCACACACTATTGTTATCATCATCATTACCATGAACTAAGTGATATACATATGTAAAAAATATATAACAGTGGGCTTCCTCCAATCTAAGGCCTTCCAGCTTGCCCAGCTTGCCAGCTGGGTCCCTGACAATGCCCCCGCCATGATGCCCAAGACGCCCGCACCAAAGGGGCCCACGATGCTGGCAGTGGCACCAATGGTCACACCTGGACCATCCAGGATGGGAAACTTCCACCTGGGGATGGTTTTGCCACTAATAAAACGAGATCAACATATGAAACAGTACCAAGATGTACCAAGTAACCTTGGAGATGGTTTACTATGGTTTACTATGGTTTACTATGGTTTACTATGGTTTACTATGGTTTACTATGGTTTACTATGGTTTACTATGGTTTACTATGGTTTACTATGGTTTACTATGGTTTACTGGTTTATGGTGGTTTAGGCTTTAGGCTTTACCAGGTCACCTTCCAATTTTGAAAAATGATCTCTGCAACGCCACCCAAAAATGCCTGTTACGAATGACTTCAAATCCCCCAAAAATCCAACACCATTTGTTGCTGGTCTTAGGTCTTCGCACCTCCCGCCAAGGTTGCATTTTGCACTGCTCGCGTTCCAATCTTGCCATCCTGGACGCCACTGTTTTGCGGATCATGAACCCTCAGTTTGCTTCCCGTTGCAGACTCTTCAGTTTCCAAATCGGCAAAAAGAACATGTGTCAAAGTTCCACATCAAAAAAACATCCAACTTTGGGGGGGTTCAAATATGTTCAAATAGTTTTCCTAACATTTTTGGGCAATTTTGGCGGGTCATTGGCGCGTCAAAAGGTCCATGTCTGCCGTCCTGCAGGATCTGCGTCAAGCCAAAGCTAGTGACTGTTGAGGTGAGCAAAGCCAGGATGGTGTTCACGATGGCCTGTGCTTCTGGAGGTGATTTGATGGTCACAATAATATTGTGTATATATATATATATATGTAGAACATAAGATATATATATATAATATATAATATATATATTATATATATATACATATGTATGTATAATATGTATGTATAATATGTATATATATATATACAAATAATTATATGTGTATCCAAGTAGTGTATGATATACACACATGTTGGAGGAAGAGAGAGAGAGAGAGAACTTAAACAAGAGATACTATATTAGATTATAGATGGATTTGTTTCTCATTTTCCCCAAACGTGTAGTGTGGCCACACTGAGGGGTTCTTACGGTAAGTGTTAAGGCCCGATGTTCAATCGAGGTCGCGTCCGTAAATTTCCACACAAAATGGCTCTTGTGACATGTTCATGTGCATTTCGACTGCTCCTACACAAATCTTGCAGGGAACTTGTACAGAGATCTTGCCAAGAGACCTCTCAGAGATCTTGTACAGAGATCTTGCTAGGAGACCTCTTATGGAGATTTTGTACAGAGACCTGGTGCAGTGAGCAGAGGTCTTGCTCAGAGATCCTGTGATAGAGATCTTGTGACGCTGACATTCTGTTAACACATCACCAACCAGCTGTGTGCACACTTCTCTTATCTTCTCTTTCTCCTGTTCCCATTCTTCTTCGGTTCCTCAAAGCACACTGTTTGGGGTTTCTTGCCGAGATAATTAGTGAAAAAAAACAATGACAGGCACCAACCACAAGAGCTTTGTTTGCGCAAGCTGGAAAGGGGAGGCAGGTTTCTTCCGATAAACATTCGAACCGACATCGTCAATGGCCCAAAATATGGGTCCTACCAAAAGTTGGCATTCTATCTCTTGTTGAAATTGGCATCCATTTGGGGTATATGCATATAACACATGCATATGCATATATATATATAGCTCCTTCAACGGAACAAACTCATGAAAGATACAACAACCATGCAGACATATTGTCCAAAAATTGGGTATCTCCCAGGGTCAGGGTACAACCAGACCAGCGGCAGAAAAAAATGGCCTTGCTCTGCAGGTCAGGGGTAGCTTGTTCCACCGCTACGAAGCTTGGTAAAAACCTGCTGGATGTTCACTGCCGTGGGCTGCGAACTTGATAAAAACCATGAGATCAGCGAGCGGAAGATGCTCTGAAGGATTGTTTTGGATGGAACATGTTAAAGATTTACATGGATTTACCAGTAAACAACCAAGAAATAGGGGATGTAATCACAGTGATGTCACATCATTTAACTAGGTAAGTTGCGAACTTAGAAAGACGGTTTCCTCAAAACTACTGCTGACCCCATGAGCCAAGGAGGGAACCACTTCGAAGTGCAGCTCTGCTATTTCCAGAGTTGTGATCCTTTATATGGTTTGCTTGAAGTTCATGTGTCCAATTCGACATGTTCCATGTTTTACCTTTTGGATTGGCTTGTCATGTGTCACTCGGACTGTGTCACCGTGCTTTGATTGCTTTCAGTTTCGACATTGGACCCACGTAGTCCGTCTTCCAAGAAACATCCACAGGAACATCGTACCAATCAACGAGAAGATGTCCGACCTACGCCCAAAGGTGCCGGGTTGAACGCTTCTGGAATGGGGCTTTTCTCCAGGGCCCCAAGTTTATGGCAAGGTCAACGTGGCAACGTTGGAGCAGGTGCTCCAACGTTTGCACTGCTTGAACGGCATCGTGACATCCTAAACCCAAGAATGTCGACCCAGCCCAACAATCAACCCCACTTTGTTATGTGTTTTTTTCACTACACACCCAATATGTACCAAAATGGTAAATGCAGATATGTGTATATATATATATATGTAGAGATAGATAGATATGGCTGAATTATAACAACTCACTAACCTGAAAATAGCTAAAACAATAGTACTATGCCTATCATCCAGATATGTACTTAGCATCTGTGGTTCTATGTCTTCACAGCTTGGTGTTTTCTCATCCTCGGGTCTGAGATCTCGGCTGGTAGGAGCTACATTTCAATCTATCCTGGCTACCATCATCCGACACTGCAGAACTGGAATCCCCATTGGGGCTATTTGGAGCACTAAAGAATGCATGGTAGACATATACTAATGAATAAAAAATGGTCAAAGAACTTCACAATTGCATATATTCAATACCATTAAATGACCATTAAATGACCATTAAATGGATCGTTTAGAGAGCCACAAATTGCTGGTTACTAAATATTCCTCTTCTGGGTTTGTTCATAACCCCCAAATAGACCAGTGAATGTGGGAAACCCGATAATGAGCATGATCATGACTTAATAATAGGATAACTATAACATAGCCCGTGATTTTCATGATTACAACTTTATTACAAAAACCATCAATAACCATCCAGAATGATGACTTGGGGAGGTTTATGACATTTTATGACATGCTTATGGGTCAAAACCCTGGTACCCATTGGTACCTAGGTAGCCTAGGTAGCCTCAGTCATAATAGCTGGTTAATGGATAGTTATGCTCCAAAATCCTCCAAACAACCAGGACTTGGCGTCCTTCACAGCTGGCCCCAGCACTGTAGCAGCCGCCAAGCCGAAATAGGCCCCAAAGACCTGGGTAGTCGGAAACAATCGGAGAAATTCAACTGGAAAACGTGGAAAAAACATGGAAAACCATGGATTACTTGGATAACATTTGGAAAAAAGCGGGAAACATCGGGGGAAACCGTGGAAAACAACTGGAAAAACATTGAAAACAGTCTGGGCAGCAACTGGAAAAACAAGGAAATTGATGGACACAAAACATGTTTTTGCCAACAAAAATGAACAAAAACCCTGGGGATGTTTTTTTCTTGATTCTTAGCATTGAATCACTGAATCAATAATGCCGGCAGCTTAAACCAAGGATAGTTTGAACAATATGTTGTACAATATGTGGATTATGCATGATTATGCTACATTCAACCAAAATTCAATGGTACTACATATATGGACCTAATTTGACACTAGCCTAATAGCTGTAACATGCTGTAACACTGAGCACGATCTAGAGCACGATTTGTGGCACGAGGGAGAGCACCAAAGAAAAAATGCACGAAGGAAAACAGCCAAGACAAAGCTTGCCCAAATATAAAGAAATCCCTTTTTTGACGACAGCTATTTGGATGGGTATGATCTAATATATATATATATATATATCTGGTTGGTGGTTTCAACCCCTCTGAAAAATATTCGTCAGTTGGGATGAGTATTCCCAATATATGGAAAAAATGTTCCAAACCACCAACCATATATATATAATATGTATATATATAATATGTACATATATATATATAATATTTTTTTATATATATTCAACGGTTATATCTATCTGCCCCAAGGCTGCGGCATGGACCACGATGGTGCTACCTCCATCGCGGACATGTTTCGAGGTGTCCTCAGCTCAGGCTTGGCTCAGAAAATCTGGGGAAAAGCACCCAAATTTGGTGTTTGATTATCATGATTCCATATTGTTTTCCTACAGTTTTGGTGGTTCTTCATCATTTTGTCCATCATCATTTGTTTCTCATTTTAATCGCAAATTTTGGGGTATACCCCATTGTTTTGGACAAACCCAAGTCAAGTTATATGTGCGACAGATACATGCCACTTTAATTGTATCGTCCCATTACATAGCCCTACAATAATCTATACCAATTTGGATCAATTTGGTACTTTTTCGGCACTGGCCAGGTTGGTATGGCTCAGACAAGTGCACCTACATCGATTCTTCTTCTCAGTGTGTCACCATTTATATAGTTGTTGTAATGGTTACTTTCGGGGCACCAATCCCATCTTCACCTTTTTGGTGGGCGAAAACGTGCGTGGTCGCCACATCTGCCAAGTGTCAAACTGGTGAATCAGAAAGACCTCCAGGGTTTTGAATCTCTCAACTGGTTGCTTACCAAAGGTCATGAGGATTGTATTCCCTAGACCTAAGTTGTCATGGAGATTTTTAGCTCGAAGTGCCAAGGGTAGTGACACTGCAACAACGAAGCTGACAACTGAGAAGGTGGTTGTTGGTCGACCGACACAAAAATACAGAGACAAAGTGGATCCCTGCAATCGGCAGACGAAGCGGACCGTTTGAATTTTGGCTAAGTGATTGACCAAACTGTCTGAAACATGGTCAACCCGTACCAATAGCTACAGTAAGTTCCCATGTTCAAACAGGTGCCAGTCGATAGCCAACAGTCTCGGCCTTGTTGATGGTGTAGACAGGAAGCTCCAGCAACACCAACATCACGATCTGTGTGGGACTGATCCTGCCTGAGTGAACTAGACATCACTGAATCACCAGCAGCAAAAGTTCTAGGCAACACCGGCCTGGAACATTCCTGAAAATCTGCCTCTGGCGTGTGAAACTGTTCAAATAAACAATAATTACTTTGCTTCAATCACCTTGCGTGAATAAATGTTGTATGTACACTATTGTATCATCATAATATATGGCATTAGTATGATAGTAATCATTATATTATTAATCATTATTAATCATTATTAATCATTATTAATCATTATTAATCATTATTAATCATTATTAATCATTATTAATCATTATTAATCATTATTAATCATTATTAATCATTATTACTCATTAGTACTCATTATTACTCATTAGTATTCATTAGTATTCATTATTAATCATTATTAATCATAATATATCATAAATGCTGAATTCACATTTGGTATTACCTCTCACCTGCCTCACCCACATCAGCGACAGGGCACCAATCACGGCCCCGAAGGAGACAAGGACCTCAGTAGTGCCATTGAGAGATGCGCCATGAAAATCATGAAATATATGCTTATATCCCATTATACTGGTTAGATATATGATCTCCATTGATATCCCTGTTATGCCCTGTGATTTTCGCTACACACCCCTGTTTAAAACCCGGGACTTTTCTACCAAGTTTTGAGTGGTGAAATCTGGGATGTTTCCATATTTTCGTAAACTGGGATCCCCCGGGTGCCAAGGGACAGCAGCAACACCCAAGTCCGCATGCAACAGCGCGCTGGAGTCCACTTTCAGCTCCGCCTAGTCTCCAAGTCATGGGGATTTTGGTGTGGTTGAAGAATGGTTAAGCCACCCATATTCCCTACTTAAGTCATGGTTTAAGCATCAAAACACCATCCAAAATATGGATCTGACCATCAAACACAGGGATTTTACCAATTCATTGTGGATATGGGTCTGAAATGCGATATACAATCTATACAATATCTATACAGTATGCAAAAAAAAATGATGGCAATGTGAATCAATAGGGAAAATAATGATTCATGAGTCGATTCATGAGTGGATGGTGGGGGACCCTATTTTCAGACAAACCCAAAAATACCTAAAACACCAACATTCACATGACAACCAAAAAAATCCTGAACGTGCGGAATGTACATGTACTTGGGCACGCTCCAAAAGCAGGTGAAATGGGTCTGAAGTCTACTTTGTTCCCGGCGCCGGGATACCTCTTTGAGGTCATCACCAAAAGCCCCAATTCGATCCCATCCCACGATATCCCAAGCCTTCCGTGCCAAAGATTCCAGAATCATGGACCATTGCATTCCCAGGGACGCAATCAACATCCTTGGCGGGGCGATTGCGGAATCGATACCCCGTTTGAAACATACTGCAGTGGGAGACGAATTATACGGCCTCAAAGTTTCACGGTTTTTCATCATTTTCATTCATTTTCCCCATTGAAATAGCCATATGATTGTGTTCGTTCCTCAGTAAACCCATTTCCTTTGTTCACTGGCTATGTCCGTAGGTTAGCTTTGATGGGTAGATAGCCATGAATTGCACCTTTTCAGTGAGATACCATGAGATACGCTCAAGTACTCTACAGAAAATAGCCCTTTATGCCTTTATGTAGATGATTTACCTTTTTTCATAGCTAAGCAGCTAAGTTCGATTACCAAAATTAAACGTTCACCCAACCATCAAGCACAAGCGGACCGAGAAACGTGAAGCCAATAGCCCCTAAGCCATAGGCCTGGCCAGCAAGGGAGGTGTCTAGAAAAAAAGCTGAGACCATGAAGCAGGTTCGTGTTTTCATGTGTTTTCACATAAAAACTGTGTTTCCAATAGATCATGAACCAATAAAACTGAGATCTTGATGCTTTTCTTTTATTGGAGCATCCAAACAAATGCAGCTCGTGTTTTCCCTGCTGACACATTGCTACAAACCTTGAGAATCTTTCAAATGCGCAGATCCTACACTTATAAAAACGACATTTTTAAAAAACAACGACTGACGAATGTGTGCTTCAAACTTCACTGTGATTCAACACTGGCGAATCTCGACCGTCGACCACCAATGCTTAATGTGAGGCCCCCAATGCTTCTTGCAGTCGCACCATGATTTTTAGAAAGTCGCAACCTCTCAAAGCGCTCAATTTAAGCAGTATCCAGTACAAGCAACTTGACCATGCGAATTATCTTCGCGCTTTTGACATGAGATGTTTCTGCAGTATCCAATGAGTACCGCTTGGTTCACAGCATGGAGGGGCCACCTTCAGGAAAGCCCTGAGGTATCCGAAGCCCAGGAAGATCATCAGAGTCACACCTGAGAAAGCACCAGAAAGTTGGACATGCAGCAAGAAATGAGGATATGATATATGATGATGATATGTGATATATGATGTATGATATATGAGATATGATGTATGATATCTGATGTATGATATGATAGAACCAACAAACTGTGGTGTCGCAAATCCCCATTCTGGTCGCCCAGACCAGATCTTCGTGTTTGTTAATCAAACCCCATCTTTGTCTAAACCAGCCACCAGGCTTTTCTAGGAATGGAGTTTGGTGACAACTCCCTGGAGGCAAATGTCAATCCTGATCCTGTGGGCAGTGCATTCCTGTGCAGCTGTGCGGATGTTTGGCCAACATGTTTTTCCATGTTTTGCCAACATTTTGGTGGCCAAAATTCCGCAAAAAAATCATCAAACAAGCCACAGTCTTTCCAATGGTCGATGTCCAAGGTCTGAAAACAATCCAAGGTACCGAAATAGCGGGATGCCGTGGAGTCGTCAATGATCAGCTTCGAGTCGTCCAAGGTGCTCCGAAAGAAGATGACTAGAAAGACCTGGTCTGTGGAGAAACCTGATCCCCAGGAATTCATCATTTCTGGGGATGATGTGTATATATATATATATACTGTATATATATATATACTGTATATATAATCATTATTATTATACTATAAAATCATATATGGTCACCGACAGAATTATGGAAAAAAAACGTTCAACTTAGACAGGCGGCGCCTGCGTCCGATTTTTCCATAATTAGGTTTTTCCCCATAAGGGTTCAAAATATCCCGGAAGTGATCCGAACCTTTTTTTTTCTCCATAATTCTGGGAGGTGGCCATTATTTCCATAATTGATTTTCCCTGTAAAATCAGGGGGCTAGGGCAGATTGACCGGTTTTTCCATATTTTTTTTTTTCCATAATTATTTTTTCCATATTTTTTTTTTCCATAATTAATGTTTGGGGCTCCATATTATGTATATCAATGGCAGGCTTTAGGGGCATATACCAGATCTTTAGACACATATTTTCTATAATTCAATATTCCCCCTTAAAATGCATTCAAATTGCGAATCGATGGACATACAGTCACCGACAGAATTATGGAGAAAAAAAAATATGGAAAAATAATTATGGAAAAAAAAAGGTTCGTAACTTTTCTATCATAGACAGGCGGCGCCTGTAAATTGAAACGTGTTTTTTTCCCATAATTCTGTCGGTTCCTGTAATATATAATATATAATATATAATATATAATATATAATATATAATATATATAATATATTATGTTATATAATAAAATATTATATTACATTACATTACGTTATATTATATTATGTTATAATTGCTAGCTAGCACTTAGAATATTGACGTATTCATCCTTGAGAGTTCAGCGGCTCTTTTTAAAGGCCCGGCTGGATTTTTGATAATATTCTATCTGCAGTGCACTTAGAATATTCGATATTGCACTTAGAATATTTCATAATAAAAAATATTAATAAAACAATACTTCTTGAAGCGTTCTTGGAAACAATACTTTAAACAAAACTGATGGTAAATAGTTCTTAAATAGTTGCTGAATACATGCTAAATAGCTGCTAAATAGTTGCTAAATAGATATTAGATGCTAAATAATTGTTAAGTAACTACTAAATAGTTATCAAACAGTTGCTAAATAGCCGCTAAATAGCTGCTAAATAGTTGCTAAGTAGTTGCAAAATAGTTGCTAAATAACTGCCACATAGCTGCTAAATAGATGCTAAATAGCTTCTAAATAGTTGCTGAATAACTGCAACATAGCTGCTAAATAGCTGCTAAATAGTTACTAAATAGCTGCTCAATAGCTGCTAAATAGATGCCAAATAATATCGAAATAGTTGCTAAATAGCTTGTCGATATTACACTTAGAATATTCGACAGTAATAATATTAATAAACATTACTGCTTGAAGTGTTTCTGGAAACAATACTTCTTTGAAAGAGATGCTGAATAGTTACTAATAATTGCTGAATATATGCTAAATAGCTGCTAAATAACTATTAGATGCTAAATAGCTGCTAAGAAGCCACTAAATAGCTGTCAAATAGTTACTAAATAGCTGCTAAATAGCTTTTAAATAGCTGCTAAGAGTTGCTAAATAGCTGCTAAGTAGTTGCAAAATAGTTGCTAAATAACTTCTACATAGCTGCTAAATAGTTGCTAAGGGTTGCTAAATAGCTGCTAAGTAGTTGCAAAATAATTGCTAAATCACTACTACATAGCTGCTAAATAGATGCTAAATAGTTTCTAAATAGCTTCTAAATAGTTGCTGAATAACTGCAAAATAGCTGCTAAATAGCTGCTAAATAGTTACTAAATAGCTGCTCAATAGCTGCTCGATATTGCACTTAGAATATTATTTTAATAATAATGATATTAATAAAACATTACTTCTTGAAGCGTTATTGGAAACAATACTTTTTTTGAAAACAAACTGATGAATAGTTACTAAATAGCTGCCAAACAGCTGCTAAATAGTTCTTAAATAGTTGCTGAATACATGCTAAATAGCTGCTAAATAGTTGCTAAATAGCCATTAGATGCTAAATAATTGTTAAGTAACCACTAAATAGTTGTCAAACAGTTGCTAAATAGCTGCTAAATAGCTGCTACGAGTTGCTCAATAGCTTGACTATCAAGGATGAATACGACAATATTCTAAGTGCTAGCTGGTCACTTAGAATATTGTATATTACACGTAGAATATTCGATAATAATGATATTCATAGAAACATTACTTCTTGACGGTTTTTTAGCAACAATACGTACATACTCAAGGGTGTTCGATGGGTTAGGTTCTTTCGAGAAAAAACGTTGCTTCCTGCGACATTTTTTAAAAAGTGATCCATGATGCCAGAATGTTCGGGAATATGGTTTGGGAATGCTTTCACGATCACTATGAAACTCTTCAGATTCCGCTGAACTATCGAGAATGAATACGTCAATATTCTAAGTGCTAGCAGATCACTTAGAATTAATATTGGATATTATATGTAGAATATTCGATAATAATAATATAAATAAAAACATTACTTATTGATGTGTTTTTTGGAAACAATACGCGTATACATACTCGAGAGTGTTCGAGGGGTTAGGTTCTTTCGAGAAAAACACTGCATTCCTGCAACATTTTGTTCCAAAGCAATCCATGATACCAGAATGTTCGGGAATATGGCCATGGACTGCTTTCACGACCACTATGAAACTCTTCAGATTGAGCTGCCAAGTCATGTATGCACACCCATCCAACGGTGCATGCAGCTGGCTAGAATGTCGTCTGACTCTTTGTTGGAAGGGTTCAACAAGGTGAAGTCGAAACTCGAAGAAACTCAATCAGAGGAGGCTTTGCGAAAACTCAATGAGGCTTGGGAAGTGCTAGGTGACAAGAGCAAGCGAAATGAATACAATCTGGTTGTCTTGAACCAGGCTATGAAGGACTGGTTTTGTTTTAATGTTGAAGCGTTCCTGGTTTGAGCATGGTTGAAGATATAGTTTTAGTATTTACATGTAGTTTATTTTGTTTTGATAAAACCAAACATCCGATCACATTTAGGTTTTTGAATATTCTAAGTGCAAAGTGTTTAGGTCAGCTTAGCTGTAAACCAATAAACTACCATACGTCAACCTAAGCAAGAAAGTAACGCTCACAATAATCAAATAGTTTAAGGGTTTGCAGCACCTACAGGACCAAACAGTTGTGGATGCTCAAGATGTGGCTCGTATGAGACAGAACGCTAGCAAACCAACAGTTGCTACCGGATCTACAGATGGGGTTCATCTTCCACCGCTACCACCACCAGTTGATTCACCTGAAACAGATCAGTTATCGCCAGCGTCACCAGCACCGGTGGAGAAAGTGATCACGCAGGATGAGGCACAAGTGATATATATATATATCCACAAAATGCTATTCTAATTTGTAAATTCTGATGATCTGTTGGGTTTTGTGGGACCATAGTTGTGCACAAACACGTATGATTTTCAAACAGGACGGAACCAACTAGGTCATTGAACTTACCATTATTTCACCTCATACTAGTTGGTTGCTAGGTTTCCCTATCATGTGCTATATCATTATCAATCATTATTCCCAACAAATTTAGTAGTATAACAACCTATACAAAGCAAGCAACCATGTTGTTTTCAATGGTTCCACTGTGTTGAAGGAAAATGAACTTCATAATATCGGCTTACAAATAGAGCTATGTATATATATAGTGAATTCAGATGCTGATATAAATAAATGAATGGGTTTGTATGAAGATATGGTATCCCCTGCATCCATATGTTTATTATCATTTCCCCGTTAAGATATATAACTATTTTGAAGGTATACTGAGGTATACGGTATACCACATGTTCAAACACATCTAGATAAGACAAACACCGCAGGTGGAGGTGACTGGTCCATACCTCAAAGTCCACAAGACAATGGTGAATTTCTCCTATGAAAGCATGGTCAGGAGGTTTACTGTTTCTTCTTTGGGGACGCATATGCTTGCCAAAGTTGCCGCCAAGACATTCGAGAAGGAAACGTTATCCATCATCAGAGACTTTGAGAAATTGACCAAGAAGCCAGATGCACGGAAAGATTTCTTGCTTAGCTATGGATGGCCTAAAGATCGGTGTTGCAAGAGAAACATTGCATTACAAAAAGGATTTGTTCTCAAACAGCTTTGCGAAGGCAAAGTAGATGGGGTGGAAGCGAAGATATGTCAAGCTATTGTCAGGCACACTGTTCCACCCGAAAAGCAAAAGAAATGTTTCGTGACTCTAACTCATGGGGGTTTCAAGGCTACTTTGTCAGGCAGTAAACAGGTTGTCGAACAAGTGTTCAAAACGGTTGGTGCTGCTTGTTCTTGGCTGGCGCAAATCGCACAAGCTGATGAGGACCGCATTTGTGATCGTACATTGGGAACGTTAGCTTTACAAGGGTTCTATTCAAAACACACTGAATGGTTGCACTTAGAATATTCCTGGAATAAAGTATATATTCCACAAAGTGACTCCTCAAATGTGTGTTCAAAAGATGTTTCTGGAAGTTATGAGATGTCAGTTCTTATATTTATGAGAACATAGTGAGAATATATTTTTCTTGAAACTGGATGGAGGAACAGTTCTGGTTGCTGAATCATGCTTTTCTTAATTGTATACTGGATTACTAGAAACTATATTTTGGGGAATTGGGAAAAATACGCTTACCAATTACAAGATCGGACAATGGGAATGCTTGCTTTACAAGGTGCTATTCAAAACAGACTGAATCTTTGCACTTAGAATATTCCCGGAATAATAGTATTTCCACAACGTGAATCCCCAAATGTGTGTTGAATACATGTTCATGAGATTCATGAGATGTCAGTTGTAGTATTTATGAGAAAACTATATTATCTTCCAAACTCAATGGGGGAACAGTTCGTTTCTGAATCATGCTTCTTTCAATTGTATACTTGATTGTCAGGAGCTATATCTTGGGGAATTGGGAATAATCACGCTTACCAATTACAAGGTCGGATAAAATAGAATTATATATATATAATTTCTTTCTGTCATTTCCTCTATCTTCGTATGTATATATCTATATACATTTGCATACAAATATATATATATATACACGGACATGTTGGCTGTTGACCGCGAGGACGGTTCCCTTCACAAAAACATTAGTTCTACTGCCAAAGAGAGCAATGAGAAGCTGAAACAGAACAAAGCGCTTGATGCGATCTCCAAGGCTAGCGGTGACAACATTGAAGAGCTAGCTTCCAAATTGCAGGGTCAACAGCTATGCTTGCAGGATACCCAAGACATCACTCATGAAATTTTAGCACCACGCTTGACGTTTGGTCCAGACCTTGATATTAGTTGCATTCACATGTACAAGGGCCTTGTGAAAGCTGTAGCTGAAATTTCATCACGTCCGATGAGTATCTTAGCTGGGAAAGACAACATGGTGTTGGATGCTATTGTAGCTGATTTTCCAGAACAAGTTCTGAACAACCAGCATGTGAAAGATCGATGGGAAAAGTGTGGCTACAGTCCCCTTGGTATTGCTGTGCTGAAATCGCCAGAAAACGTGAACAAATGCTCGTCACAAGCTTTTCTTGATGACCTATGTGCCACGAGTGACTCAACATTGTTGCTAGTCATGCTCAACAACGGTGTCTCCAAAGCTCAGTGCTTTGAGCTTCCACAGTTAGACTCTGGCTCTGGGAGCTCTACAGATTGCAAAAGAAAACTGTGTCCAGTAGGTTTGGCGAGCATAGAAGAAAACAAAAAGAAAGGGTATGAATACCATGTTCTGCCAGTGGAAAAGGTGGGAGTGACTATGAAAGACGAAACAATGGCGTTGGTGCATGCTGCTATACGTGATCATGTGGAACATATGGTTCATGCAGATTCATCTAGCTTCCAGGATCAGGAGCCGAGAATAGATCGAGGAACAGTTCATATGCTTCTGAAACCTGTGCCTGCTGATGGTTTGTGCTTCTTTCATGCTTTGAGATCTTCCATTAATTTCGAAGCTTACCAATCTATCCCAAGACACGATGGTGGCTACGCTTTGAATTCTCGTCAAGCTGCTTTGGAAGAGAACCTAGCGAAAGAGATTCTTCAAGCAGTGCTTGACAATGTGGATTACACGTGTGAACGCGATGCGGTATCTGCTGCCATGCTGCATGAAAGTAATGGCACCATTGACTTGGAACTCGTACCGTTCTTAGCACGACAGCTGCGTTTGGGAATACGCGTCACAATTGCTCCAGAGGCAGGGGTTGGCTAGAATATTATTCTAAGTGCAAGTTTTTTTTGATATATATATATATAGTTGAGATTATTGAAAGCCATAATCAAAAAAGACTGTTGAATATGATGAAGCTAAAAACAAGCTTTGATACCATATGTATGTATATTTCATATATATATATATGAATATAATCTTTCAACATTGGTTTGGCAGGCTGTTGCGCACATGGGTCCCAACGTTCGCCCTGATGCAATCTATGGGGATACCGACATTGTTCATGCACACCTGTACTTGCATTGGCAAGAGCGACCCGAAGCCAAAGGGCAATTCTATGGCCACTACTCATTCCTCAAAGAAGCAAATGATTCAAAGATTGCCGACATCACCTTGCCCGCAACAGCACCACATGCACGTGAAGAGCACGCAAGCTTTGAACCACAAGTCACATCTTCACACTGCAGACAAGAGCGACAACACAAACATGATGCAGCTCAGCAGCACGACACAGTGAAGGAAGCACAGCCAGCACAAGTCAGTGCAACACCACAGACACCACCAAAGCAGCAAGATCAGCATGGTGAAACATCACAGCATCTTACACGACCTAATGCATCACAAGAGCACAAGGCAGAGCCAGAAGCACAGGCACAGCCAGCATCTCAGCAAGCAGGTGATGCAGCCCAGCAGCACGCCATACTGCAGGAAGCACAGCCAGCCCAAGTCAGTGCAACACCACA
This sequence comes from Cladocopium goreaui, assembly GCA_947184155.2. Lineage (NCBI taxonomy): Eukaryota > Dinophyceae > Suessiales > Symbiodiniaceae > Cladocopium > Cladocopium goreaui. The sequence goes on from CAMXCT020002366.1 coordinate 62,352, forward strand.
GACACCACCAAAGCAGCAAGATCAGCATGGTGAAACATCACAGCAACTTACACGACCTGATGAATCACAAGAGCACAAGGCAGAGCCAGAAGCACAGGCACAGCCAGCATCTCAGCAAGCAGGTGATGCAGCTCAGCACGCCATACTGCAGGAAGCACAGCCAGCACAAGTCAGTGCAACACCGACACCACCAGAACAACAAGATCAGCATGGTGAAACATCACAGCAACTTACACGACCTGATGCATCACAAGAGCACAAGGCAGAGCCAGAAGCACAGACACAGCCAGCATCTCAGCAAGCAGGTGATTCAGCTCAGCAGCACGCCATACTGCAGGAAGCACAGCCAGCCCAAGTCAGTGCAACACCACAGACACCACCAAAGCAGCAAGATCAGCATGGTGAAACATCACAACATCTTACACGACCTGATGCATCACAAGAGCACAAGGCAGAGCCAGAAGCACAGGCACAGCCAGCATCTCAGCAAGCAGGTGATGCAGCTCAGCACGCCATACTGCAGGAAGCACAGCCAGCCCAAGTCAGTGCAACACCGACACCACCAGAACAACAAGATCAGCATGGTGAAACATCACAGCAACTTACACGACCTGATGCATCACAAGAGCACAAGGCAGAGCCAGAAGCACAGACACAGCCAGCATCTCAGCAAGCAGGTGATTCAGCTCAGCACGACACAGTGAGGAAGCACAGCCAGCACAAGTCAGTGCAACACCGACACCACCAGAACAACAAGATCAGCATGGTGAAACATCACAGCAACTTACACGACCTGATGAATCACAAGAGCACAAGGCAGAGCCAGAAGCACAGGCACAGCCAGCATCTCAGCAAGCAGGTGATGCAGCTCAGCACGCCATACTGCAGGAAGCACAGCCAGCACAAGTCAGTGCAACACCGACACCACCAGAACAACAAGATCAGCATGGTGAAACATCACAGCATCTTACACGACCTGATGCATCACAAGAGCACAAGGCAGAGCCAGAAGCACAGGCACAGCCAGCATCTCAGCAAGCAGGTGATGCAGCTCAGCACGCCATACTGCAGGAAGCACAGCCAGCCCAAGTCAGTGCAACACCGACACCACCAGAACAACAAGATCAGCATGGTGAAACATCACAGCATCTTACACGACCTGATGCATCACAAGAGCACAAGGCAGAGGCAGAAGCACAGGCACAGCCAGCATCTCAGCAAGCAGGTGATGCAGCCCAGCAGCACGCCATACTGCAGGAAGCACAGCCAGCCCAAGTCAGTGCAACACCACAGACACCACCAAAGCAGCAAGATCAGCATGGTGAAACATCACAACATCTTACACGACCTGATGCATCACAAGAGCACAAGGCAGAGCCAGAAGCACAGGCACAGCCAGCATCTCAGCAAGCAGGTGATGCAGCCCAGCAGCACGCCATACTGCAGGAAGCACAGCCAGCCCAAGTCAGTGCAACACCACAGACATCACCAAAGCAGCAAGATCAGCATGGTGAAACATCACAGCAACTTACACGACCTGATGAATCACAAGAGCACAAGGCAGAGCCAGAAGCACAGGCACAGCCAGCATCTCAGCAAGCAGGTGATGCAGCTCAGCACGCCATACTGCAGGAAGCACAGCCAGCACAAGTCAGTGCAACACCGACACCACCAGAACAACAAGATCAGCATGGTGAAACATCACAGCAACTTACACGACCTGATGCATCACAAGAGCACAAGGCAGAGCCAGAAGCACAGACACAGCCAGCATCTCAGCAAGCAGGTGATTCAGCTCAGCAGCACGCCATACTGCAGGAAGCACAGCCAGCCCAAGTCAGTGCAACACCACAGACACCACCAAAGCAGCAAGATCAGCATGGTGAAACATCACAACATCTTACACGACCTGATGCATCACAAGAGCACAAGGCAGAGCCAGAAGCACAGGCACAGCCAGCATCTCAGCAAGCAGGTGATGCAGCTCAGCACGCCATACTGCAGGAAGCACAGCCAGCCCAAGTCAGTGCAACACCGACACCACCAGAACAACAAGATCAGCATGGTGAAACATCACAGCAACTTACACGACCTGATGCATCACAAGAGCACAAGGCAGAGCCAGAAGCACAGACACAGCCAGCATCTCAGCAAGCAGGTGATTCAGCTCAGCACGACACAGTGAAGGAAGCACAGCCAGCACAAGTCAGTGCAACACCGACACCATCAGAACAACAAGATCAGCATGGTGAAACATCACAGCATCTTACACAACCTGATGCATCACAAGAGCACAAGGCAGAGCCAGAAGCACAGGCACAGCCAGCATCTCAGCAAGCAGGTGATGCAGCCCAGCAGCACGCCATACTGCAGGAAGCACAGCCAGCACAAGTCAGTGCAACACCACAGACACCACCAAAGCAGCAAGATCAGCATGGTGAAACATCAAGAGATACATGTCAAGCAAACATCAACAAGCTGTTTGACCCAAATCGGTACAAACAGAAGCAGACATCAACAAACTCACCAGACGAGCCGAGCAGCAAAAACAACACAATGCAGGAGCGACATCAGCGTGGTGAGATAACAAGAGATACATGCCAAGCAAACATCAACAAGCTGTTTGACCCAAATCGGTACAAACAGAAGCAGACATCAACAAATTCACCAGACGAGCCGAGCAGCAAAAACAACACACTGCAGGAGCGACATCAGCGTGGTGAGATAACAAGAGATACATGCCAAGCAAACATCAACAAGCTGTTTGACACAAATGTGTACAAACGGAAGCAGACATCAACAAACTCACCAGACGAGCCGAGCAACAAAAAAGCACAACAGGTGCATTGTGGGCAAGATGATGACATGCTTCCTAGGCAACCGGATGAACTCATGATGTTTGTTCGTTTGAACGAGTTTCACATGGAGAAGCTTCTCCGTGAACCTTTGTCAGAACCCAAAAGCATCCTGTTGACGTGGAAAGTCAAAAATGGTGTTCGAACAATTTTTCTGGTTGAAACTGGCTCGGGTGGAAAGATTTCAGCCCGAGTAACCATAGATGAAGTGACACCAATTCGTGATTTTGCAACTCTACGTCTTCACCCCGAGTTTGTTTCAAGCCACTCTACTGTGAAGAAGGCTTTGCGTGAACGCATCACTCAAGTGAAACGACCGGTGTACGCGTGGACATTGAAAGACGTGATCTTGATTAACAACCTTCAGATTCCAAGGAGTTACCGTTCAAAGACTTTCACTATGACCAGAGCTGATATCTGTTCCTTGAAGGATATTCCAATACCTGAGATGAGACTGAAGAGCACTTGTAAGTATTTCATGCAGAAGTTAGTTCCTTATGAGTATGAAAAGCTACGCAAGACTGCACTTCAACTAGACAATGTGGTCATCAGAATGGGGTCTACATGTTCAGGGACTGATGTAGCTTGGAGCGTTGTACGCGAAACATTTGCTGCAATCAACGAAGAGTTCTCCGTACCTAGTTTGCACATAAGGAAAAATGTTCGTATGAATCGATATCGTTTTTCTTACCAAAAAGAATGAAAAGCTTGCACTTAGAATATTCCAGTGGGTCAAGGCTGTTCCTTCTTGGATTTAGTCTAAGGTCAATATTCAACCACAACACGTGATGTCCGTGGAGATCTCACCATGGAAGCGACAGTTTATCATGGATGCGCACACTCCTCCTGGTGAAAGTTGCAGTTTTCATGTTTTCGCTGACGTCAAAGACTTTGACAATGACAATGGTATGGCATTTTGCTTCTCTTGCAACACTGAGCATAACATACATATGAGTCTGGATATGCTTTGGACCGGTCCCAGCTGCAAAAGTCTATCGAAGGAGAACACCGACAGAAGCAGCTATGCTGCATGTTCCTTCAATTTGCATTATGTATATATATATAGATTTATGTGTTTTTCTTAGCACATACACACATACATATATACATATATAATATATATATATATGTATGTATGTATGTGTGTGTGCGTGTCAAAAAAGTTTCTCTTCATACCAAAGACTATATACTTAGCCACAATATCAAGAATATATAGATATGTTTTTAGATAGTGATGGTTTTCACTGTTTTGGTCTTGCTCTGCTCTCAGGTTACATTACCGGCGAAGGTACTTCCGGAAGCACTTACCAGCAAGGGGCATTGTCAGCAACTGAACGATGTTGTCCAGCGATCGTTTTCTTTGAAAACGTGATCGGGGTAGCCGAATCCAGCACAGACAGAGAGGGTGTTAAGCACCCTCCTATGACTCAGGCAAGGTTGATAAAACAATATATATATACTTGTTATTTTCAAAATAGTTGAGTTAATCCAAGGAATATTCTAACTGCAAGGAATATATATATATATGAATGTACTTACATGTAAAAAAACAAAATATTTGTTAGGACTGTTCGGGAAAACGAAAAGATAAGCAAAATAACATAGACACCTAGCTCCAGGTGATGCAAAATGACTTCAAGAAGCTCGGCTACGTTATGGAGCACGACATCATTGATGCTCAATCTTACCTTCTGAGGCAGAGGAGGAACAGGGTATGGGCTACGATGGATCTAAATTCTGGTCAATGTGCTGAAACCTATGCTGAGAACATGAAGGCAACAATGAGGAACCTGGCTAGTGATGTTCATTTCCCCTTCAGCTTGTGTTTTGACGAGTCGCTTCCACATGAAATTCCTTCAGAAAGAATACAAGCAAAATTGGAAGAAGCTATCCAGATGGATCAATTAGATCAGTGTTCGGGGAACATGTTCGTCGACAAAGGAACATCTAGTGGAAGAAAAGCAGAAGCAGCTTCAGGTGTTCTGACGTGCATACGTCCTACACATGGGATTTACAGTCAGAAGTTGAAGAGATTTGTGATTCCATCTGAGATGTTTCAAGCCCAGGGCATGTGGAGAGACGATTTTGCAAATGAAGATGCCATTGACAAACTTTGGGCAAACTCAAGGTATACTCAGGATTTGGCAGGCAAGGCTGACAAAACAAAAGTGGTTGTTACTTTCCAAAGCTGGATGAACCAATGAATATTCTAACTGCAAGGTTTTCTACTTCCTTTTAATGAAACACTAAAGATATAACATATGTTTCGAGCTGGATTGAAATGCATGATACGAACAGATAAATAATGCTTATAAATGATAAAAACCATGTGTATGTATATATATTTCCGCATACTTGTCAGGCAACTCTTTCGCAGCAACTTGCGCACAAGCAAAACTTATCGCATCACTGGTCAATTCTTCTTGCTGGAAGAACTTGAGCAAACAGAACAAGGTAGATTCACAGCTTTGCCGATCAGCTTCCAGCTGCAGCGTGATGGACGTTCAATCAATTTCGCATTCTCTATCGTGCACTTTTGATGACACACCTGAAAAGTCTACGTCTGAAAAGACAACACCTGAAAAGTCATTATGTACCTTTGAAACACCATCAAGATTTGAATCATCCAATGAGATCGAACCTTCGGACATACCTTTGGAGGATGACATTCACATGGACCAAAACCAAGAGGTTGCAAGGGATATTGATGATTCACCGGAAAGACCTATCAAGAGACGTCGGCTAAGGGGGAAAACAAATTGCAGTACAACTGGCTACCCGTTGGTATTTCCAGCTCTTGAATCCAATGCATCATCAGGTTCTCAACCCAAGAAGAATGTAGTTCAAGACCTTCAAGATTCAGCGAATCAGCAAGTGAGGGAGAAACATGCCAAAAGGAAAAGAGGAAGACCAGAGGGTAACAAGGATCCCAGGTGTGAAGCCGGGTTACGTCGTGAACGAGAAGGGAAATCATCGACTGTGTCTATTTGGACCAAAATGAAGCTGATCAAGGATTTGTGTTTGCGCTTCAGCAACATTTTGGGTTTACAAGCAGGGTACAGGGGAATATTCTAAGTGCAAGAATATGGCCTCAATTCAAATAAAAAGGGTTTCAGCATGTTGTATTTTCAAACGAAAGAAAATATTGTATAAAACAACATATAAAATATATTTTCTTGTTGCTTGTAAACTGGTGGCCCAATGTGTTTCACTTTCACACCATCTAAGGAGTTCGAAGAGCTTAAAGCAAGCGGAGTCAAGAATCCAGAGGCCTACATGCTGCGCCATCGGCGACACAATGGACAGTACCAAGGTTGCTTTAGCAAATCGCACTGGGGAAAGCGACGTGTTTCCGACAAGTGGGATGTGTTGGTGCAACAAGCTCCAAACCTTTCCAAACAAGTGTCTGAAGTTCCCAATGTGCTCCGGCCTGTCCTGGGGATAAAGGCACATCAACTAAAATTGTTGTTGTCGTTGTTGTTGTTGTTGTTGCTGTTTTTTTTGAACCTGCAAGTATATATATAGGTCATGTTGCTGCTGCCAAATGGTTTCCTATATGTAAACAGCACTTGCATGAGAAAGAGTGGTATGTTGTAACCAGTTTCTAAAACAATAGTTACTGCAGAAATTTAGTTTTATCTGGTGCATCACTTTCTGAAGGTCTTGAAGCATACCAACAGCAAATTCAAGAAGAAGCCAGGGACCCCGTTGCACAATCTTCCGGAGCCTTTGACATTGGCAGCAGAATCGTTTCTTCTAGATCGCATGGCTCTAGGTGAAGAGATTGGGATTGATTTCGTAGAGAGCTTAGTGAGGGAGTTCGTGACTGTATGGAATGAGAAGATTGAGGAGTTCAAAAGTCAAGTTCTCGAAATATCTGGCCCCATGGTACTTGCAGAAGAAGATCAACAGATTCATGATGGCATGGAACATGCTGAAATTGGTCGGGTTCAGGGTCAGATGATGCACAGCATGGAGTCCCTAGTGGCAGCTCTAGTACCTATCGACGCGAGCTTTCACAAGACTTCTTTGGAGCATCTTGACATGATGATTCGTGTTTATGGTTCAGTATGTAGATTATGAAACAGCTTATATAATGGTTTTTGATTTTTGTTCGACATAAAACTTAGGTATGTGGATGATCCTTTCTATTACAAAGACTTAGATACCATATATATATATACATACGTATTATGGTTTTCATGCAAATGCCAGATATGAGTGTATGTAGGGGGAATATGTTACCTATCACCGAGGTTTTGCGCAAGACGATTGTGTACAAAACTGGGGATCAAAGCGGCGGCAGTGACGAAACCTTCAAAACATCTTCCCTATGAACACAGTGAGATGGAGAAGGTCAGATTTTGGGTTCGACATTGTGCAGACACACACAACATACACCCAAGACTCATATGCAACATGGACCAAGTGTGGAGCACCCACTACGAGTGTCCCAAACGCACATTGTACAAGCCACAGCCGAAACGAGGGATCTGTCCTACTCCTTACCAGAAACCAAGTGTAGGAAAAATTGTTGATGATATCAAAAAAGCTCTTGGTCTAGCACCACCGAACAATGAAGCAGCCGTTGTTCAATACATTCCAAAACATCCGGTTCTGAATGCAGAAGGAAATCTGAACCCAGTAGACTATCATCGACTAGCACGAACAACTACCACCATTAGTTGGTGTGACGGAACATTGTCGACTGCCTATGTGACTGCCACCAACAAGTCTATTCCTCAGAATGTGGTGAAAGAGATGAACGAGGAGTTGAAAGGAGTGGGAAACTTAGTTTTTGTAGAAATCCACCGGCCCTGTTGTTGACAGGGAGCAGGGAGAGTGTGCAAATATATATATATATCTAGATGAATGAGAAAATCAATACGTTCACGTAATAATAAATAAATCTAAAAGTATGCAACGTTCAAGTTTTTGTTTGCATTTTCAAAAGTGCATTAATTTCTTGCAGATAGAATATTCACATTGCTCATTATGTTTTCACCTAGGTGCTCTTCATCGAAACTCATGACTTTCATACTCATATGTGGCAAGCACCGACGATGATGAAGTTCTTGAACCACATGACTATCCAATTGCGTGTCAAAAGACAAGAATTGGGGCTAGATGCCACTCACCGAGCCCTTCTTATTTGCGACAAAGCATGTGTGCACCATGCAAAACTGTACAAAGCAGCTAGAAGCCGTTGGGAACGTGAACAAAACTGTATCATCATCAACGGAGAAACCGACGACTTGGTTGCAATCCCTGGAGGTTGGGGTGCCACAGGTGGTCCTAATGATGGTTTTCATAACCATTGGCATTCTCTTCGTCGAAGTTGGATGAAGGTGGCAGCAGGAATGGGTGGCGCAGCGGCCTTGAGAAAGAGCTTAGAGGAAATGGACATTTCAATAGACGGAAATCCTCGATTCTCGTACGATTCTCAGTTGTGGTAGGTAGCAGATTTCTTGCAGATAGAATATTCTAACAATAGCCAAGCTGGACTACTTCCATGAAAGATCGAAGTACTTGAAGTGATCAAACATTATATAGGTATATATTGTATGTGAATTGTTTAGTGATATGATACTATATATATACATATATATATACATATATATATGATTATAATTGATTATATATATAATATGTTTGGTTTGTTTTCTTTCGTATGATTACTGTGCATATTCTGTTCTTAGACTATTGGAGAGATTAAATCTGTTCGATTATTGGGTGTGCTGACTGTCGGCACCAGGTTGAGTGTCTCCAGCTCCTTAAGAGCAGATGCATGGGCCTATAAGCAGCTCGGGAAGTTTGGTGGAGGAAAGCTCATCATGCACGCGTGGCTGTCCAGGGGCATGGTGACGCGTGAAGATATGGCTCAGTGGCGTTTCGATGGCAGCATGGATGCTCTGACTGAATGCATGAAATTTGTGCGGGGATCTATGCGTCATCTCTACCGTTTGGAGGGCATTGGTGATGAAGACTACAGCGAAGAAGCCAAGAAGATCACAAAAGCAGAGAATGGAGCTTTGGTGGGAGAAACCGCTGCATACTGGGCAATCATTGACGAAGATGTTGATGGCAACCAGCATGTCTTGCTTCCAACATGGTGGTCAGTGCCAATCACTAGGAGCATTAGCATCTGGCAGAAGGAGAGCGATGATTGGCAGCAGAAACTCACAAAACGACGCAATGATGGAAAACATGATTTTGCACCAAAGGCGAAGGAAGCCTATGAAAAGTGGAAGGAGTGCCACACTCGTCGCATAGTCCTGAACAAGAAAAGACAATCTCAGGTTATGAATCTTGCAGTCAAGAACTTGCAGGAAGTGAAATCTTCGTGCTTGCTGCTGGAAATTTCTATGAGTGATGATCCAAACGAGCTACGCATCAGGTCAGGAGGTGGCAAGTACTTCAAGCTAGTGCTTCTCGAAGGGGTGCAACAACTGGCAACTTCTGAAATTCCAGAACAATTGGATCTTCATCCAGGAGCATGGTTGCTATTTGTTTTATCTTTTTTTTGCAAATATATAGGTTATGATAAATCAATAGTTCAATATATGAATATTCTAACTGCAATATTTTTACATTTTCCAAGAAAAGACTTGAAACAGAACTGTTTATATAGTAGACGTTTTTTCTCAGGAGCCGCACTACACGATCTTGCTGCCCATCATCATGCTGAGCCAGTGATGGATGGTGATGAAGCTGATGATGATGATGCAATGAACAATCCATACGAGGACCCAGATTCGCTTGAGGGTGAGAATGGTGAGATGGACATTGATGGGTTTATCTTTATGGATTCCGATTCTGATGATGATGATGCACCAAACCAGGGACATGATCAGAAAATCCGAGCGAAAGCAGCTAGCTCAAGGCCTGAGTTTGTTGAGTTACAAGCTCTCAATCTTACCAACAGGCCGGAAGGTTGCACTATCGGTGTTCATGAAGCCAACAAAGTATGGCGCACTTCATGTCCTGGATCAAAACACTTTGGTCGAACATGGGGTGAGGGAAGTGGGCGAAGCCCGAAACAAGCTCTCATCCGTGTTTTGATTCTGATGCTCACAGAGTACTGCGAAACCAACAATTCGGACCGCTTAGCAAAGAAACAATTGAAAAGATTGGAAGAGCTATGGTCATCAAATCCGGGCAAGCCATAGAACAAACGTAATTTTCAAAAGTATTAACCTGCTAGCAGTTAGAATATTATCTAAAATATGAATGTATGTATGTATCTATGTATGTTCAAAGAATTATTATATATTCAGAATCTATGTAGGTTCCTAGATAGAAACTTAAGCTCGGACTATTATTGTTCGATGGCTTGCAGTAGAAAATTCGGTTGAAAGCAGCCAGCTCAAGGCCTGAGTTTGTTGAGTTGCAAGCTCTCAATCTTACCAACAGGCCGGAAGGTTGCAGTGTTCATGAAGCCAACACAGTATGGCGCACTTCCTGTTCCGGATCAAAACGCATTGGTCGAACATAGGGTGAGGGAATTGGGCGAAGCCCCAAGCAAGCTCTCATCCGTGTTTTGGTTCTGATGCCCAAAGAGTATTGCGAAGCCAACAATTCGGACCGTTTAGCAAAGAAACAATTGAACCCTATGGATCCAAACACTGTTCAAGAAGGTACTTAACCCTCCAAATCATACCCCAAACACTTCCTAAGAAGGTACTTGGATCCATATGGGAAGAGATTGGAAGAGCTATGGTCCTCAATCCTGGGCAAGCCATAGAACAAATGCAATATTTAGAATTATTAACCTGCTAGCAGTTAGAATATTCCAAAAAAATACGTCTGCAGTTAGAATATTCCAAAATGCAAAACAGTTCGAGTTAGAATATTCGGAAACATTAGCAGTTAGAATATTCCAAAATCACATGAATTCATTCGACGCCCACAAACACTTTTGTCCCCTTTGCTGCTGTGCTTCGATGTCCATGCACTGTACTGTCGAATGCCAATGTTGTATTTTCCTTTCTATATAAATTCTATTAAATTCTAATGTACCGTGCAAAAGTCAATGTATTGACCTAATGTACCTTGGATTCAGCAAGCCATCAAACAATGTCAGTTCGGGTTTAAATTTATATTTATATATGAATTTACATAGATCCTAAATATCTAATAACTCTTTGAACATACGAGATAGATACTGTGGGAATATTCTAACTGCTAGCTGGCAGTTATATGTTATATAATATAATATCATATTATATTATATGATATTATGCTATATTATATTATATTTGTATTGTATGTGTATTGTATGTGTATTGTATTGTATTGTTTTGTATTTGTATATACATATTTTCTATGTTGTAAATTATATATATACATTAATGGACACTTGTTTTGTATATTTCTTTGTGGGTGTGGCCATGTGATAAAGGTATTCATCAATATATCGATCGTGAAATTGACTCCCATGGAAATCATCCAACGAGTTGCCAGCTGTGCAGCGCCAGTCCTGAACAAGGAAGATGCAGCGATGTTTTTAAAGAGTTGAACATGTGACCCACAAACCTAATACTAAACTTACTTAACCTAAACCTTTGCCCATATACATCCATATACCAACAGCTACAACAATATACCAATTGCTTCCGCAAAGAATAGGATTTATACAGTTGAACATGCTACCCACAAACAATCCAACCTAAACCTTTCCCCATATACATCATATACCAATACTTCAGGTATACTTCCGCAAAGAACAGGATTTGTCATGCATGGTCATGTTTTGATAAATGGCCATGCATGGTTGTTGATTTTTAGCTGGAGGCTACTGGCCCGTTGCAGAACTAAGCTCACGACAGGAGGCCAAAGCTTTTCCCAGGCTTCACCCATTTCGGAAAGTCCTGCCACAACGGAACGGCCTGACATGACCTGAATATTGGGTGGTCATTTGAAGGTGCTTTTTTTGACCCAGAAATCTGATTGAACATAAGATATTAAATATATACAGTCATATAGATATTATAGATATTATACATATGATATTATACAGATGATATTATACAAGTCATATGACATAATTATACATATGATATTATATAGATGCATATAATATACTAGTAACAATATCTAATGATGGTCATGCTTAAATTATACATAATTATACTACATCGCACTTCCAGCATCTGCTTGCAAGAACTCTCCTGAATTTGGAAAGCCAATATCAAACTCCTTTTCTCAAGAAAGCAAACTCTAAAAGCGGCATGTCGTGCTGACCGAAGGTTGTTGGAACTAACATGTGACTCTTCAAATTGGAGGCTGTCCTGCTATTTTCCTGCAACCCACAAGTTGGTTGAAGGTTGTTGAGTTGAATTCCCATTTTTGTGGAGTTTACCACCACCAGAAAATGGATGGCCAATAAAGAAAAATGACACATATTGACAAATCTTGTGGATCGATTGGTGCCCTAATGACTTAAGCCATACCCAAAGCCCAGTGCCTCAGCTTGGGTTCTCTCACGGCTAGGGGCAGCTGTTCTCTCACGGCTAGGGGCAGCTGAAGGCCTACGGTGCCGAGCCCAAGATTTTGGAGTTCCCCAAGTCTACCAGTTGAACATTGGAACCACCTCCAAAAGTGGTGAAACGGTCTGGATACCAATCCAAAGCCCATCTATCTGAGCAAAGTAGCTCGGACCAACCCTGATGCTGCATCGAAAAGCTTCAAGCTGCTCACTGACAGCTCTGCAAATTTACAGTGTGCTTTCAGAAGGGGATGAACCCCAATACTAGGGTACCATGGTTTGCCAATGTCCTGCGCTGGAAGAATCTAACGAAGGTAAAAAAGATTGCCTTCACTTCCGTCTTCTGAATATACCATTGCCAGTTTCCACTGATAAATCATTGATCCAAGTGAGATCAAGTGGAGATTTTTGGTGCAGCACCGGAATGGTTTACTATTCTGATGTCCACCACTTTTTCCATTTGACCCCTCTACCTCTAACAAGGGATTGACAGGGAAAGCCCCACTTTCAACAGGTAAATCCAGTCAGTGGGCTGACTGAAGAGAATATTTACAGGAAACCATGGCGTTCCTCCAAATATGATCAACCAATACGTCGAGTTTTCCGGCACGAGTTCTACCAGAATTTGGTAGTGAAATCGAGGAATCCCCATCACATGGTCATCAAAAAGGTGAGGTGATGTATGGTCAAAAACAAATACTATCCCCAATTTATGGTAATTATGTTGTTATTTTATAAGTGTGATTTACAAATGGCCCTGAAATCATCTGATTTCATCATCTGAAAATCGAGGAATCCATCACTGAAATCATGGATTTCCTGCCGGCGCTGCCGGCGTCCGGACCCTTTGGGCGTTGAGTCCACTGTCAGTGCTGTGCGCTCTGGCCTCGGTGTTGATCACAAATTTCTTGAAACCAAATATGGGACATGGGAGAATATATATAATAGGTATACGTATATATATATATATATACATATGTACATATGTGTACTTATTTGTTTTAATCTATTTATCTCTTTGTATTATTCTATATTTATATGTATAATAGGCTATTATTATCTATTATTACGTGCATTCTTAGTATTGATTAAATGACATATGGGATACATTAATGAGAGACAACAGGGGATAAAACAATGGAATTTTTGACAGTTGATCTACCACATCATTGTTCTTATTATAATACTCATTTATTTATTGCTTTTGCTTATTTATGTATTTATTCATTGATTCATTTATTTATTCATTGATTTATCTATTTATTTATTCATTCATGTTTTTTCATTTATTTATAATTTATTCATGTTTATTTGTTGTTTGTTTATTTTGCTATTTATAATATGCTATTGTTACGTGCATTGCTGCTATTGTTGTTGATTAAATGAACTATGGGATAAAATAATGAGGTAATATGGGATAAAATCATGGGATGTTTGACAGTTGATATAGCATATCATTGTTATTGTTCTAATATGATGTTACGTATTGTGGTCAGTGGCGTTATGGTTAAGATTGTCGTTAATAGTGACGTGACTAATTATGATATACCTATGAGTATTTTGACTATCATGATTTTGATGCAATTATGATGATTATGATGATTAATTATGATGATTGTGATGATTATGATTGATTGTGACTAGTATTTTTTTCTTATGATATCCACTATTGTTGGCCAGCCCCCATCATTGTCGTTTATACCCACCACTTGAAACCGGCAGCCGTGGCACTTCAACAAATCACGCTGTGCATGGACGTCGTTCATTCCCATGGTACCCCGCAGCTTTCAGCGAATCGCTCCCTGCGATTTCGCGCGATGGAACTACACAATTTGGCCATCTTTATGGCAACCCCCCAAAAAGTGGGAAAATTTAATCCTACTGGAAAAGTTGTCAATTTTTCTTTTCTATGTTTTTGATTCTTTTTGGGAGTTACCAATATACTATAATCCAATAAATTTTATATTCAAACCTCCAATATGAGCCACCCATGACTGGACCCCCAGGGTTTCGTCTTGGGGTGAATATGAAAGGAGTAAGGGCTTCACTCAGCATCCGGGTCAATACGTCTTAGCAATATATCAACTCTACTGCAAGCAACATATCAAAGGATTTTTGCGATATTTGGGAGGCCAAAATACGCAGAAATCACATACTGTATCTACAACTGATCTGATCTGCGCGTTTTGATTGGCATCCGCCCCAAAATGATCAACGGATTGCGAACCTGGATCATCCCATGTACGCGGAGATTGGTTCGTAGAAGGTTAGGGATCAAAGTATGGCAGAGGCTCAGCCCAGGACCCATCCCCAGACACTTTGCTAAACTAAGAAGAGAACTCAGATGTTGAGCACTTTCTAACTGGGACGATCATAGAATTGTGAAAGGTGTCTTGAATATGTTGTGCACAATGCTCCAGAAAATGGGAAGTCACTAAGCCGCCCTGTGACATCCCGTCCTATTCATCGTTGTACCCAGTTTCTACATAGCTTTCGCGTCATACAACCATATTCCACCACGGTTTGCCTTCAATATCCTGCATGTTGTGAACAACCACTGATTTCAACCGGTAAAATGGTATCATCCAAAATTCATTCTAAGGTGCGTTTTAAAAAATAACCAGTAAAAAAAGAACATCACAATCATCAATCCCATTTTGGGTTGACAAATCAAAGAAACACACAACCATTTCACAACCATATCACCGCTATCCCAAATCAAAACCATGAACATATATGATACCACACACCGGATAGGATCGTATATGATTGCACATGATTTCATTTTCAAAAAAATGTTGCTATCCCCATGAAAAAAAAAGGTACCATTGATCCACTTCCGGTCCTGGTGCGGCAGGCCCCAATGGACTGGTCATGGTGTTTCTTGGCTTTTGACAAGGTTAATAATGGTGATTATTTTGAGAAATATTAATAATGGTGATTAACCATTGTTAGAAATGTTGATTGTTAAATTTGTTAATAATGCTGATTAGTGGCTAATAAATGTTAATCATGATGATTCTTTTTGTTGGCGCTGTGGCTTTGGTTGGCTCAAAAAAATCCAGGTTTTCTCTGCATGTTTCTCTGCATGTGCTCAACGTGTGTTTCATCCTGCGGTTGCGTGCCGCTATCCCTTGAGTTCTTCGTCGGCGGCGCAACGCCGGGGGGCGGAGCACATGCAAAGCGAATGCTGGAGATGGGTCATTAGACGGTTCAATGGCAAACTCTTTGAGATATCAATTGAACACAATTGATGTTTTCCTAGGTTCCCTAGGTTCCCTAGGTTCCCTAGGTTCCCTAGGTTCCCTAGGTTCCCTAGGTTCCCTAGGTTCCCTAGGTTCCCTAGGTCTATCTACGTCTAAAAATTTGACCAATACCATTCAATACCCCTTTCATGTCAATTGACACCAAAGTCCACCTGCTGGAATTCCTTCATATTCCAACTACAGAAGCCTGCGAATTCACCATGCCTGAAAGACTAGCTCAGAGGAAACGCCATGCCTTAGAAAAGAGTGGCTCACAGTGAGCTACCATACAGCAAAATATAGCAAAATACATTGGCACTCCCCCAGTCTTGATCAGATCTTTACCTTAATCATTCCAGATCAAATATATGATGTAGTGCTTCCAGATTTTGTTTGTTACAGCTTTTAGCACAGACCGGGTGTCCATTCATCACTGAGTGCCCAGACAAATAATTCAATGCCAGTAAGCGATTCTGTGAAGGGTTCTTGGATGTGGGGGACAGCTCAATACATCGCTCATACATGCGCAACGCCTGGCGAACATTGGCGATGGATCCCAGGTCGAGCATTTTTATGGAGGCAACGATGTCACGGCGGAACTCCGAAGCCTCGTTTTTTTTTGATGATGGGACATATATGCTGGATGATATTGGGAGATATGATTTACTCAAATTTTCATGTTTTATTGGGAGATATTGGGTTTCACCATGTTTCACCTAACCCTGTCACCAAATATCCTTCAACGAAGGTCGAACAACCGGCCTGCGCCAAATCTCCGTGATCCCAAAAAAGCCAACCCAGGTTGTTGTATGCCTCGGCCTCAGCTGTGGCGTTCGCGTTTCAACGTTCGTTTTTTCAGCCCACTCAGTGGGACGCTGAGCCGCTGACATAATTGGGCGCGACTGAGACCGCTCGGGCCAGGTATTCGAATGCCTGGTCCAGCAAGGCGCTGAATGACGAGCCCCCATGGGGGAAATTAGGGTAATATGTGATGTAATGATTATGGGCGGAATTTCAGCATGATCATGACACACGATACTACACAACACTATGGGCCATGGGGACATTATCTGGATGAGTTTGGTGGTATAATTGGCATTGAATTTGGCCGGAAAAAGACCGAATCGAATCGAATCGGCTATCAAAATAAATGACCAGTAATACTCACAGTCCAAACAGTTCCAATATATCAACATTTTAAATCCCATCGATTTATCATCACTTTTCCCGTTTAAAATGCCATTTTCCCACAGGGCTAGTCACCACCTCTCCACCGGGCACCTCAGTCAATCGCCCAGAGGTGGTGTATGCCACACCCAGGTTGTTCAGCGACTGCGCAAAACGGGGATTGCACTGAATGGCCAAGTGGTAGTATTTCAAGGCCTTGCCGTCAGAGGAATCTCGATTGTGGCGTCAGATTCGTGGCGTCGATGTGGAAGGATGCTGAATTTCATGGAGGCCAATATGTGAGAAAATCAGCATTTCGCTGCCCACTTTGAATAGCATTGATGAAATTGTATTCAATCGAGGTGTCCTAAAAAGGGGGATCCCCAAACCCATGGGTTTCAATACTCAAATGGTCGAATGACTTGGATGATTGGGGGACATTGGTTGGTACCCCCATTTTCGCAGCTGCCCATGTAGCGGATCGACACCTTTTCGAGATTCTCCTGCTCCTTAAAGATGACACCCATGTTGTTGTATGCCTGGACACCAGGGGCCCCCGGGACCCAACACCTGAGCCGTTGGGACCCAACACCTCAAGGAGTTGGTTGAGAGGCAGCGGGGCTTGAAGCCCAAGTCTAAGCCATCAAATGTCGTGGAAACATACGAAACATTGGGTGAATTTAGGGTGTCCATGTTGTGGAAACCATAAATTTACCTTTTCCCATTCCCTTGAGAATGTATACGTAAATATAATATCTGAGTAAATTATAATAATTCAATCTGAAATAAGGCTATCTTGGGGATGGTTCCCCTTACTAACCATGATTTCCAGGGCTCGGTCGCAGTGAGGTCGTTATAATTTACCCAGATAACATCGGCTCTTTTGCAACAGCACCTCTGCACATCGAGGATCGAAGTGCACGGTGAGTTGGTAGTTGATGAGGGCCTTAAAGAAGCGCTTTTTCCAGCAACGCCAGGCGTTTAATGTTTGGTGTTTCACCAGCAATTTTTGGAAGCTTCAGAAACTCTGAAAATACCGAGACAACATCTTTTTGAACAATGAATCTTCATGAATTCACCCATATTCACCCAGCATGAATTGATGTTTGACGAAAAATTCGTGTGACCTGGGCCTGGTTATCCCTGGTTGAGGGTCTCATTTGAGCCTTGTCATACTTGTGCATCTCCGCATAGGACACGCCCAAATTGTAGTATGCCTCGGACCACCGTTTTTCGCGCCCAAGCATCAAGAGGGGCAGCTCTGCTGGGCCACAGGACATTTGCATTGCTTGGGCAGTTCACCAGCGCCTCGCGACGTCGACTCTGTCGAAGGGTGTTGGGTGGCCACTGTGCCGGTTTTTCTGACACGCCCCCATTGAAGCAACCAAAAATGGGTTGTTTTTTTTGATCCCCAAAACCGCTCACCAGTTGCCCTGGGAACCCCAAAGGGACCTCTCTATAGCATCTGATGGCACCCTTAGGGTCCGACCTGAGCTGCGGTGCATCACTTGGTGACTTAGCCATCAAAAACACACAGTTAACCATAGCCCATGAAAAATGGCTTTATAAATGGGGGATTTAACGGAACAAAATGGGGACTTGTTGACTGAATCAACAGAAATGGGGTTGGGTACTCCAAGTGGACAAACCCTTTTTATGGAGTACGCCCATCATATGGCCATGTCCATTCGTTTCAAGTGTAGTTCATGTCCATGCATTTCAATTTCCATTCATTTCAGTGTTCAATCATTTCAAAGTTAATTCATGTCCATTCATTTCAAGTTAGTTTAATTCATGTCCATTCGTTTCAATGTCCATTCATTTCCATTCGTGCTAGCTGTATTGCCAGTATGACAGTATATAATAGTATATAGTTGTAGTGGCTTATCCGCACAGGAATGGGCCCCCAAACGATAGGCAAGTTCGTAACCAGGCAACTGGGGTTCATTTTATGCATGCATCATTGATCTATTCTACAATTCAATGGGTGTATACAAATTCTATTCTACAATTATCCATAGCTAAACCAGACATAACTAGGTGCCCATAGGTGCCCCCCTTTTTTCATCACTTCGGCCCATTGCGGCCCGCCCCATCGCCATCTCCAAGTGTTCGCGCGCTTTGATTTGCAGCCCATGATTGATCAGCGAGATCGCCAGGTTCAGAGCTGTTGTCCTTAGCGGGGCTCGGGGCCGAATGAAATCGCACTAGGAATCTCATAATGACACGATGCTTTAGAATTCATAATTATATAATGTTATATAATGTTAAATAAATAATGATATAATCAAGGTCAAAAATAGTTATTACCAGTAGTGCCGCGCAAGGCGGTGGCGGAAGTTTCAAAGATAGGACACTATAGGAGAGGTGAGTTGTTGTGATGCATGGATGGCACAGCGAATCCACTGATGGAACGAAAGGTGATTGGAGTTGTGGTGTTTTTAGTGTAGTGCAATGTACTTAGTGTAGTGTAGTGTAACATTGTTGTAGTTGTAGTGTAATTGAGTGTAGTGTAGTGTCGTGAAGTGGAGTGGCGTGTAGTGTAGTGTAGTGTACAGTAGTTGTAGTTGGAGCTGTAGCTGTAGTTAGTGTAGTGTAGTGTAGCGGAGTGGAGTGTAGTGTAGCTGTAGTTGTAATTGACTGTCGTGTAATTAGTGTAGTGTAGTGTAGTGTAATATTATTGTAGTTGTAGTTGTAGTGGAGTGTAGTGTAGTGTAATGGTGGTTGTAGTTGCAACTGCTACAAAAACCTCAAGTTTTTCTCACTTTTGACAAGGTGCACAATCCCTTGCGCCTGCCCCACGAAACGACATCTGAACGTCCAAGAGTTCTCCGTGCCCGTCAGTTTTTTACACTTTTGACTTGGAAATCTGCTTCAAGCCACAATGGCGTGCACTTTTTCAACATCTCAACTTCCAAAAGTGGTCCGAGGTTGGTGTGCTTTGTGCATTTTGACTTCGAAATGTGCTTCGCGCCACAACGGCGTGCACTTTTGGACATCTCAACTTCCAAAAGTGGTCCGATGTTGGTGTGTTTTGTACATTTTGACTTGGAAATGTGCTTTGCGCCACAACGGCGTGCAACTTTTCATCTCTCATCTGACCACATGGCTCCGCACCCGCCGCTTTAGCGAGCCTACTTTTCGACCCTCCGGAGCCACAAATCATTGGAAAAACACAGTGTTTTGCGACTGTTCTACCTTTTCGCGCACCTGCATCTTCTTTCTTCTCACTCTTTCTCTTCTCTGATCTTCTCTCTTCGGCTCTTCTCCTCTCTGACTCTTCCCACCTCTGCTTTTCCATCTGTCCATATTGTCGGAAGTTTGACTTCTAAACTTCCTTCGATAATGTTTTATCCCTAAATATACTATTATATACTTAGGCCATATATGGCCATATCATATTACCATACCGATTTTTGGGTCTAATTATATCATATGTTCATACATAACCTTCGTACACATACACCTATAGTAATTGTAATTCCTATATGTTGTATTATGTTGTACACCTATCATACACCATTGATAAACCATAATACATCATTAATACACCATGCATACAACATTAATTAATACACCATTCATACACCATTCATACACCATTCATACACCATTCATACAACATTCATACACCATTAATATACCATTAATACACCATTAATATTCCATTAATACACCATTAATACACCATTAATACACCATTAATACACCATTAGTACACCATTCATACACCATTCATACACCATTCATACACCATTCATACACCATTCATACACCATTCATACACCATTCATACACCATTCATACACCATTCATACACCATTCATACACC
>CAMXCT020002366.1:83037-102931 GCA_947184155.2 Cladocopium goreaui
CCATTCATACACCATTCATACACCATTCATACACCATTAATACACCATTAATACACCATTAATACACCATTAATACACCATTAATACACAATTAATACACCATTAATACACCATTAATACACCATTAATACACCGTTAATACACCGTTAATACACCATTAATACACCGTTAATACACCATTCATACACCATTAATACACCATTCATACACCATTAATACACCATTCATACACCATTCATACACCATTAATACACCATTAATACACCATTAATACACCATTAATACACCATTAATACACCATTAATACACCGTTAATACACCGTTAATACACCGTTAATACACCATTAATACACCATTAATACACCATTCATACACCATTCATACACCATTCATACAACATTAATACACCATTAATACACCATTAATACACCATTAATACACCATTAATACACCATTAATACACCATTAATACACCATTAATACACCGTTAATACACCATTAATACACCGTTAATACACCATTCATACACCATTAATACACCATTCATACACCATTAATACACCATTCATACACCATTCATACACCATTAATACACCATTAATACACCATTAATACACCATTAATACACCATTAATACACCATTAATACACCGTTAATACACCGTTAATACACCGTTAATACACCATTAATACACCATTAATACACCATTCATACACCATTCATACACCATTCATACAACATTAATACACCATTAATACACCATTAATACACCATTAATACACCATTAATACACCATTAATACACCATTAATACACCATTAATACACCGTTAATACACCATTAATACACCGTTAATACACCATTCATACACCATTAATACACCATTCATACACCATTAATACACCATTCATACACCATTAATACACTCGTCCGCTGGGGTCGTTGCTCGCAGTGACTCAAGCGTAGCACAGCTCGATACCAATCCGCCGCCACCTGTGCCACCGTTGATGACCATGCTTGACCACCACCAAGCACGTTAACGTGAGGGGTTGATTAATACAATGACCAGAAAAATCAGATGGCTTAATCAATGTAATATTATACATATATATATATATATATACATGTGTACTTATATATTCTATAACAATATAATTGTTGGTTTTATGAACGATAAGCGCATCTCTTGAAGGTGGAAAAACCACCAACAACCACGATTTTTTAAGGGAGGATCTTAACAATCTATCATTGGTCACTGAACTGGGGTTGGGTTCCCCAGGATTCAGGGCCAGTTTGATAACACTGAACTCCCATGTCGATGTGGAAATGGATTAAGTAATTCGAATCAAGAGGCATCAATCTACCCTTGTGGGCTCAGAACTCTAGTTACCTCAAAAAAATGATGAATGGTTTAACGAGTTAAAACCATTAAATGAACACAAGGAGTGCCCCCTGGATACATAAGTTGGTTTATAACTAGGCTAACTAGGATTTATGGTGGATATATCTATACTATTCTGTACTTAGAGGGTGTTTTGAGCCAGCTTATACTTGGGGGGCCTTCCTGCACCAACATTATGTCAGGTATCGGTGGGTCCATTCATTGGAAGCGTGGTAGCCCCAAAAACTGAAACTCGTGATGATTGCACATGATTTGCTGTCTGGGCAAATTGCATCTTCCCAGCTAGAAGATGATTCCCCCTACATTCCATGTCTTATCGCCAATTCTGCAATGCCCTTCTGATTCGCATAACTCCATTCCGTTATACCGGCTGGTTTATAGGGGTTCCCAGAATGGGTTATAATATGTTATAATAATCCTCAATCAATTCGGTAGTAAATCCCCCTACAATAAACAACTAACCATCATTTATCTTAATTATATGTTATGTCATATTCTTTTATATTATATGTCCTTATATTATATGTCATATATATATATAATCCCACTAATATTTCACGGAAAAAAACAAACTAAAAATCAGGCTTACCATTGAGATCCCATGGAAGACGCTAAGTTTATAACTGAGTGAGCTATGGCAAACGCGTTTATGGCAGCTATATGAAACATCTAAGTCTGAATAGGACAGTTCTTCTTCTAAGTCCTTCTTCGTTGGTTTTTTGGCAAAACGGACATTCAATCAAATCATATATCATCATCATATTATGATATATCTAAGTCCTTCTAAGTTGGTTAAGTTAACGGATGGTTAAGTTAACGGACAAAAATTTGGTTGATAGGTTTCCCAATTCTCCCATCATAATCCCCAGTATTCACCAGGTAGTAGAATCCCCTATATCTGGTAAACTAACATAGCTGTTGAAAATAACATATTTTTTTGTGGCTAAATCAACTACATATAAACGGGCCATCTATACAATAGCTACGTTCAATTACCAGAGGGTAACCAGGGTACCCTCTGGCAAACTAACAGTTCACTATTGTATAGATGGCCCATTTAGTTCGTTGATTTACCCATTAAAAATGGTGATTTACCCAGTAACTATGGAAAATCACCATTCTTATCATTCTTAATGGGTAAATCCACTATTTCTATGGCCATTTTAATCATTTTACCATTGAAAAGTGCTATCTGCTATCTTTCATGGCACACAGTGTATCACCACCGTTTCATGGCGGCGCCTGGAAGTTGCCTTGCTGCCGGCACACTGCGCCGATGGTACTCATGGCCTACAACGGGTTTTTTCGATGGTGGAGATCCCCAGGAACACCATGATAGTTACCATAAATGGATATAGGTCGTCATCACGTGTATCATACCCATAGGATCCATGTATGGTATATATGGTAACATGGATCCCATCAATATATCCCCAATGTTAGCATATATACCATACATGGATCCTATGGGATAGTGAACATTTATGGATATCTTATTAAAATGGTAACTATGATAAATGTCACTATATGGTATCTATATGTATCTATGGTGAATGGTAAATATGGTAGATCTGTCTATAGTGTTTTTTTCTACAATGGTAACTATGGTGGATGGTTGCGAAATCTTGCACCAGTTGATAGATGGTAAACATCCCACTATTTTGTATGGGTGTCAACCATCCGTGGTGCAGGATATCGCAACCATCCACAGTATGGTAGATATCTTACAAATATGGTAGATCTATAGTGAAACAATCATCTACCAGACTGCGCGTACAATATTGATGGGCAAAAAAACTCATGAACAATATTGAACACTGGGACAACAAAAAATGCCATGCCTTATTTTTCTGGGTAAACATGTTGACCTTAATGTTACTGATAAAACTGACATGGTGCGGGGGATGAGAAAGGCCATTGTACCCTGCCTCTGTGGAGCGAGGGTCCAATTTGTAGGCCTCGCGCCAAATTTCATGGTCTCTTTGTGTCTTTGGAGAATCCATTTGAAGTTGCAAAGGACTAAAACGTGACTTAAATCATCTTAAATCCATCAATTCGCAAAGTAATCAGTTCATCCATACATCAAATCCTTTGGTGACTCAAATCCATCAATGACGCAAGTATCAACCATTCCGAACTTGAGGACTTAAGAATCCAAGCTCTGGAACCTGCGTTTTCCCATCGCTTTTCCCATCCTTTTCCACTGAAATTTGGGCCTTCTCCGAATGCTCCAATGCTTTGACAAAATCACCGGCCTCAGCTGAGTAATCCCCATGTCATGGCATGGCCCATGGCCCATACCATGACTGGGATGCAAGGGGTAGCCACACTTAGGAAACCTTCACATCATATGGGATCAAAATGGATTACTGCTTGGTGGTTTCAACGAAATATTGAAAAATATGACTTCGTCAATGGGAAGGATGACATCCCATATATGAAATGGGAAATAAAAAATGTTCCAAACCACCAACCAGATTATATAATTAAGATTAATTAAGCGTAGTTGTACTTAGATATGGGATGATATGGCGGCAATGCACCAGTCATTTTGTGGGGGACAGCTCGTTGAGCCATATGGGATCATATGGGCATGTCATGGCATGTCCAGAATGGAAAGTTTCCCCCGAACAAGAATAAATCAACCATCGATCAACCATGAAAATGAAGGATTCGGGGGATCATGAAAGCATGTTGGCCGCAGGACTTGTGATGCGTTGCCTTTCAGTTTCACATCTCTCGACACTCTTCTTGCCGCGCTTCCTCGTAGTCTGATCTCCGAGACCCAATCAAACAACAAGTTTTTGGGTGCGTGATATTCTGATACTTTCCCCACTGGCAAGAAATAAATAAAGCCGCAATTCACAAGAAATCTCAATAATCACCATTTTGCTCAATTTTGAGTGCCTGACAGCCAGGTAGAGTGTGCCAAGATTTTGGTGACTGGAGATGTTGTCTGGTTCCAAACTGCCGCGAATTTCGTGGGTCGGGGGGATGCCATGGCTTCATGGGATAAACATCTCACGGGTTTTTTTGGCACCCACCCACTTGTTTGATGGTGAAAAATATCACAAAAATGATGTTCATTCAACCTGATAGTTGATGGTTAATCTTGGGCAATCTGTTCTTAGTAATCATACGGGCAAACCCACTCTCTTGCACGCGCCGACGCCCACCACGTGTCCGAACATCAAACAACACTGTGTTTCGTGGGACAAAATGCCTATGTCCCGGATCATGGCTGTCATCTTGCAATGTGCAGTTTAGCTACCTGTGCGTTGAATGTTACATAATCTACATCAACATATAGGTTCTTACCCTCCGTTCCCACAACATCAACATAATCATCATAATCAACATAATCATCATCACCATCATCATCACCACCATCATCATCACCATCACCGTCACCGTCACCGTCACCGTCATCGTCATTGTCATCGTCATCGTCATCATCGTCATCATCGTCATCATCATCATCATCAGCAGCAGCAGCAGCACCATCAGCATCAGCATCAGCATCAGCATCAGCATCATCATCATCATCATCATCATCACCATCATCACCATCACCATCACGGGGGTGGGGATTTAATGATTCCCTAGAAACTCTCTTGAAGATTCCCTTGAATATGAAATTTAGCGGGGTGGGGATTTAATGATTCCCTGGAAACTGCAAAAGTTGTGTGTGGGCGAAAGAGGGGGTTTGTGCGTAATCATACCTTCCCAACAATATTATATCCGCTATATTAGGCCCCCAAAAATGAATTGATATTCGATGGTAATAATTCCCATAAAATATCCTCATGATCGAGTGGTTCGTGTCAAATTCATAAGAATCCCCCAAAAAAGAACAAAGGTTTTCCAGTGTTTTTCCCCATTTCCCAGATTTTCTTAGGGTTTTCCTGGGATTTTCCCAGATTTCCCCAGCATTTTCCCTGGCTTTTCCCATGGCTCTAGCGTTCGCATTCCCGGTGCCTCAGTACCTCGAAGAATTTCTCGGCAGCTCCTCGCCAGTCGCCCGAGGCCTGGCGGCCTATTTTGGGAGGTCTATGTTAATTTACCAGAGGGTAATAATACTGATTATATATATAATTATAATATATCTATATAATATGTATAATATATATATATATATATGTATATCATATATTATATGCATGTATATAATATACATGTGTAGAAAATGCTATATATGTTATATATATATGCTATACAATATGCGTACGACATCATACAGCATCGGGACATCGCCGGGTGGCCTTCAATCTGGCGGCCACATCCAGCAATGTTGAAACCTGGCTGGATACGAAGATGTAGTGATACTATGGGGACTACTGAGTACTGAAATATATTGGCAAGTATATATATATGGTTTATATATATATAGTTTATATATATATATAGTTTATATACAATACATGTACAATATCAAGGATATGTGCCGATATAGTTGCTAGGAACTGAGAATCCATCAAGTCATTGCCGGGATATGGCCGGTCCAATTTGTCAAAGATGCCCAATGATGACCAACCAATGCATGACCCCCATCCAACCCTTTGCGCCTGGCTGGTACCCTTTTGAACAACCTGGACACGTTGAGAGACGTTGAGAGACGTTGAGAGACGTTGAGAGACGTTGAGAGACGTTGAGAGACGTTGAGAGACGTTGAGAGACGTTGAGAGACGTTGAGAGACGTTGAGAGACGTTGAGAGACGTTGAGAGACGTTGAGAGACGTTGAGAGACGTTGAGAGGCGTTGAGAGGCGTTGAGAGGCGTTGAGAGGCGTTGAGAGGCGTTGAGAGGCGTTGAGAGGCGTTGAGAGGCGTTGAGAGGCGTTGAGAGACGTTGAGAGACGTTGAGAGACGTTGAGAGATCTACGTGTGGGAGAGAAGGGGCAGAGCAAAGGGGCTCGACGCGGCCCTGGGGAGCACGTCACTGGAGGGAGACAGGAGCTCCCTTGCCCTCTACTATAATATCCACATTTTATCATCCCTTAGCCCTCCCCCCCTTCTTCACTTTTTTCGACTGCATTATGCTTCGCTGGAGGGGAGAGGAGGGGGAGAGGAGTGTGTGGAGAGGAGGGAGGAGGAGGGTCGGGAGAGGACTAGGTGAGAGGACGGGGAGAGCGCGGGGGGAGACGGAGGGGAGATGGAGGGGGAGAGAGGGTTGAGAGGAGGGGGAGAGGAGGGGATCGGTGGTGTGTGCGGGATGGGATGTGTGGAGACGGCGTCGAGGAGAGGAGGTGAGTGTGGTGAGCGTTTTGGGGGGAGAGGTCGTTTTTGAGAGACGTTGAGAAGACCGTTGAGAGACGTTGAGAGACGTTTTGAAGACGTTGAGAGACGTTGAGCGACGTTGAGAGCTGGAGAGACGTTGAGAGACGTTGAGAGCGTGAGATGAGAGACGTTTGTGAGAGACGTTGAGAGACGTTGAGAGACGTTTGAGAAGAGTGAGAGACGTTGAGAGACGTGAGAGACGTTGAGAGACGTTGAGAAGACGTTGAGAGACGTTGAGAGAAGTGAGAGACGTTGAGAGAGCGTTGGAGGCGCTTGAGAGACGTTGAGAGGCGTGGAGAGGAGTTTGGAGAGGGTTTGCGAGGCGTCCGTTGTTGGAGGCGTTGAGAAGGCGATTGAGAGCGTTGAGAGACGTTGAGAAGACGTTGAGAGGCGTTGAGAGGCGTTGAGAGGCGTTGAGAGACGTTGAGAGACGTTGAGAGACGTTGAGAGACGTTGAGAGACGTTGAGAGACGTTGAGAGACGTTGAGAGACGTTGAGAGACGTTGAGAGACGTTGAGAGACGTTGAGAGACGTTGAGAGACGTTGAGAGACGTTGAGACACGGGATGGGCACAGTGAACACAAAGGGGCAATGGTCTTCAAGTTTCTGGCACCATTTTGTTGTTTGTTTTCTGACATCACTTCCTTGATCTTCCTTGCCTTCAAAGCTTTGCCACAAGCAAAATCGTTAAGCGTTTGTATCCCTTATGTGTACACACGCCGTTCAACACACCATGCGGCACATGAATCCCATCATCTCCATTCGCTGCCTTTGATCTGATATGTTTACATGAATCTTCCTGGAGTATCATGGAGTATCTTCGCAGTGTTCAGTGGCATACTCAGTAGAGGCTTACTCCATGACCCATTGGGTCCTGACATTGCTAAGACCCAAAGTCAGCTGTGGTACCAGTGGGTACCAGTGCTCTAGTCCCAGGTTTTCCCTGCTACGAAAAGTGCGTCTCTTTTCGCCGTGTGCTCACTTCAGACCTTCAGCTGACCCTTAGAGGCTTCGTTTCACACCAGAAACCCTTGGCATCCCTTTGCACTGCCTGACCATAGGTCATGAACACGGGACCTGCGGTCGGATCCGGCCCCAGAAGTCTGCTACCTGGATTGGAATATCATGGAATATCCATTTTGCTTGGGTTATGTTGCAGCAGGACCCTTCAAATCCACCAAAATGATCTATCGTCTGAGGGAAACGGATGGAAAACCGCTGTAGGAATCCTAAAGATCAATTCAGCAACGACTGTTGCTACAACTTACAAAAAAACATATGGCCTTGGCTGAAAAATTGCTGGTATTTTCCCAAAAACGAGATTGCTGATAAGTACTTACCAAGAGAATACCCAACTTATGTTTATAAAATGAGCAAACTTACTTTGTAGTACTAAGCTTTTACCAAACTTTTTATCACCCGAAAACTCTGCTTGTGACAGTGGAGGTTTCCAAAGTCATTGGGGTACCCCCTGTCCATCATCCATGTGATTTTCGGATGTTCCATGAATAAACCATCCATTTTGGAGTACCCCCATTTATGGAAAATTCCCAAGCCAGGTCATGTTGCAGCGCCTTGAGAAAATGTCTGCATGACCTCATCTGCACCAAACGTTGCATCCGCCCATTTTTTTCAAACCAAAACATCGAATCCTGATGATTCTATAAGTTGTTCATAGGAATTTTAAGTGATGAAACGTGGACAGCTTCGGATTTAGACTTATCCAAACATGGGAAACTGGCAGCGATTTTTTCCCCGAGGCCCAAGCGGCTGCCCTTGACACACATTACTGGCTGTGGGCCAAACAGCAACGGATGGTAGTGATGATAAATGCCAAGAGGATGACAAATGAGGATCATAACCATTACATATCATTAATATTATTCAAATGAATCAACTCATTAACATTCATTCACATTCATTAACCGTATTGCCATTAACAGTTGACATTATAATGTATTATATAATCAATTTAATCGTCAATGGCAAGATGCGGATCGATTGCCTCAGTCCCATCAGAGGCCCCAAGCTGGGTGGTTGTCGTTGTTTGGACTCCCACATACTCCCACAAAATATGGAAAAAAAATGAGAATCGGCCATAATATGTGTGCAATGATGTGTATATAATATTATAATATTATATAATTGTACTGTATACCCAAAGCAACCAAATAAACCCACCATCGGCCTTTCTTTTTGTTTGCGGAGCTAAGGGTGTACGGTACGTGGCTGCCTTCGCTTCTGGCTCTGAACAAATCGTTAGCAATAAGCAACTATGGAAAATTCACAATTGGTTTGGTAAGAGTTGAGACTTCAAAAAATGGATCAACCTGAAACCTAGAACCCCACCCCAAATCCACGTGCTTCCCACTCATGAGACAAAGAATCATACAAAATACTGTATTTTGAGACATGTCAAGTCATGCTTGCAATCAGTTCGGGAGGGTACAGTACCCAGCTTCTACATACTCGCAAAAAGAACTTCGATCATTCATACCAGACTCTACTCTTTGCCAACGGAAAGGGATAATTGTCATTTTTTGCATGTATCATGTATCTAATTAAATCCCAAATTTTGGCTATTTTGGGGTACTGTATATGATTTTCCAGTGCTTATCTTAGTTGGGACTCCTTTTAATCATTGATGTTCCAATGGTCTGTTTGCGTCACATGTCAATCGCGCCAGGAACGAGGCGATTGCGATGCGCTGGGCGACGCTGGGCGACGTGAGGACTTTGGACGGCCATGGTTGAAACGCGTCTGGCTCTGGAAGTGGCGGCATGTGCCGATTGACCCCAAGATATTTCGCTTTTTTGGGAGAAAACATGAGAAAACACATGATTTTTTGGGGTGAAGACTGGGGTGTTCCCATTTTTTGACGAAGCCAGATCGATGACTTTCTGATGAGAGTCGACTCAAAGTGCTCTGGGGTAAGGATTCGACCTGGTTCTGCTATGGTCAGCCTCGCTAGAGGGCGATTTAAGATAAGTAAGGAAGGTTCCCAGAGTCATGCAGGGTAGAGATAGAGCTTGAGATTCTGGGCAACAACAACTTGTAGGATGTAAATTAACATAAATTCACCACCCTGGCCCTGGGCACCTCACATGCGTCACATCTGTGTCAGAACCAGCCGAAGAGGATCCACAGGAAAATGAGAAAGATCGAGATCCCTGACCTGAAAATCGAAAAATCTGGGCTTGGGTTCGAAGATCCATGGGAAACCAATGCATCTTCGAATCTTCTCAAAAGAAAGGGGCTTCGTCAAAATCCAAAGGCTTCCTCTTCAAAGCAATGGGGTATAGGAAAACTGGATCCTTGTTCAACCCCGAAGCGATTTAAATCGATAGTTTCTGGTTGCATTTTATTCGAATTCCCTAAAGATTTCTCAGATTTGCCCAACGATCCAGAAAACACAAGGAGTTCTGCTATTTTCCAATTTTCCGCAGAGCGGCTTTTTTTGGATGCAGCATTTCGTGCCCCCAGTGATGTTTGGTATCTACCGCGAAAAACCATAGAATTCACCTGAGCAAATGTTCACCAACTTAGCCATTAACAAAGATCTCCCATGGCTTCCGTTTCGGGCATCCGCATCCACCGTTGCTGTTTAGCCAAAGAGCACAATCCACAGCCACTTCTTCTGCCAGCGCATCGTTTCCTCCATGATGGCAATGTACTCCAAAGGCGATCGTCCTGGCAGAAGCCATGGCAGAAGCCGTGGCAGCCATGTTTTTACGTCTTCCAATGGGGATTTTTAATGGGATAGCTGATAGCTAAGTTGGGGCAAATAACTAATTATAGGCTAACTGGTATGGTAGATATTTTATAAATATGGTAGATCTATCTATAGAATCTATAGTGAAATATCTGATACATATTATATAATATTATAATGTGCTATAATGAATATACTGATCTACCGTAAGTTTATAGATTATTATAGAATTACTTAGAACATCACTATCGGAGCCCAGGACTCAGGACCCGCAGCTTCTAGCAACTCCACTTTGACCTCACAACCTGCACTCCATGGCTCCTGTCAGTGGATCTGACTCCGGAAGTGCTTCGTCTGCAGGTTTTTTCAACAGCAGTTTTTGAACCTCCAACCTGCAGTGCGGCGACCCAGGACCCAAACCGGGATGCAACTCCTATACACAGATGCCCCGAAAGAACCACCTGTGAATCTCGATATTTGAAAATGATACTTAAGTACTTTCTCTGCCAAGTTACAGTATGTTACACTTCTTACCCCGAAGAAACCAATTTCAGCCAATATTTATCAAACCAGACAGGCATGAGTTGTTTTTTACATGCAACAGATTCTACTGTTGCCGTTGCTGGTTGCACTTCCATGGGTCAACCAATCAAGTTTCTGGTGCTCCTGGAGCCAACTTTTATGGATCCCTCGGAAACTGTCCTACATGTTCGAAGCACTGTAATGTAGTGTTGAAGATGTGACATATGCGTGTTACGCATGATCCAATAATATATATTTTAACAAATATAGTATGCGCCCAAAATATGCAAAAAAAAAAGTTAATGGCTTCACCCCCAGAAAAGCTGTAGCCAGTTGGAATCATCTCAACCTGGTTTGAAGTTTGAAAAAAAAACTGAATTTGTGGAAAGTCACTATTCCTCAAGTCATAGGACCATGAACTGTCACTTCTGAACATAGGTGAATCAATATCCAGGTGGTTTGAAACCACCATCCAGGATATGGCTTAGTCCAGAAATTGTGACTATCCAATCGTTATTGCAATGTTCATATGGAAAGTGATGTTCTAAGTCACCAAATTCAGAGGTTTTCCATGAAATGTTCAGACAACAAATGGGCCTTTCTGAAAATGTGGCATACCTTGCATTATTATATAGCTGTGTCATCTTCATTTTTCATGCGAAAATGATGATTTTAAATTTCAAATGATTCACCATCAACTTTTTAGGCTTTTCCAACTAAAAAGTCCCAAATAGCCATGTCATAGCCATTTCATCTCATTTTTCAGGGGAAAAAACAATCCTTCACCATCCTTCACTGGTCCTTCACCATCAATTTCTGTAGGTTTTCCACCACATGTTCAGCCACAAAAAATGCAGCCGGTCCATCTCCCAAGGTACAGTGCTGCAGGTCGGTCATCTTTGGGTTCCTCGTCCTCCTCGGCCTTGCGACCTGGGAGAACCGTGACATTTAAAAGCCCTGACTGGGATTGACTGGGTATCATTGACCATTGACTGGGATTGATTATAAAAAAATCTATCAACAATCATCATCAATATATCAACAATCAACATCTTCATTGTCTTTGCCATAAGTTGAACTTCTTTGACAAACCGGCCTTTGGTGGAGGATCGCCTTCTCATACCGCTCGGAGCAACCTTAGGTTGGTTGGAGATGTCCGGACTTTTCACCACAAGAAAGGGGAAATCAAGACCAATAAACCAGTGGATTTCAGATTAAGATGATTCAGCCTGATTTTCGGGTAGTCAGTAGTTCCATCTAAAATTGGGATCTTGGACATACTGGGATTGGTCTGAACTTGGGTTTTACCCTATATCTGATGCGGAAAAAACACATGGTTTCCTGCAAAATTTCCCTCAAATCAATCCATTGTTTGAACATCATTGAACCACCGAAATGGGACATCACTGTTTAGTGGGAATTGCCCTCTGGTAAACTAACATAGCTATGGAAAAATCACCATTTTTAATGGGAAAATCACCTATAAATGGCCATTTTCAATAGCTATGTAACAAATTACCAGAGGGTAAATGAAATAACTCGGAGGATCATCCAGTCATCTACCAGCCCCAATGTCCAGCCACTTGCAGGACCGAGGGACGGAAGCTCTGCAAGAGATGCAATCAAAAGCACTCTGAGGACCCTGGGTGAACCATCGTGCGGCATCGCTGTAGCCTCAAGGGCTTCGCAGTCCACTACAATTACTGGTTGGTTCAGAACGGGATTTCCAGTTCATGGATGATACTCTCTGGTAATGACTGTTACATAGCTATTGAAAATGGCCATTTGTAGTGGATTTTCCCATTGAAAATGGTGATTTTCCATAGTTATGTTAGTTTACCAGAGGGTAATCCCCAAGATATGTTCATAGTATAACCCCCTACAATCATCAACCCAGGGGTGTCTTGCAGTCACTGCTCACTTGCCGATGAGCGGTAACATATGGCACAGCATTCCATCCACAGGGAAACTCGTGAGTTTCGGCCATCAAAACTGTTAAATCTCTGTTTGTGAGGATTACGGGGCATCATCCTTAGATGCCATAGATATCCCATTCAATTCCCAGTGAAATCCCAATTTTGGCTGCTTAAATCCCCATTATGGATGCTTCAAACCACCGTTTTTTTCTCGAAGAAAATCCCCAGTGACATCGGGTTCCAGTGACCTTGCCAGTAGAGGCCTCGTAGAACGTCCTCCTCAGGAGGAAACACGGACCTTCGGCTGCGGTGCGGCACAGCCTTTTTTGACGAGTGAGATCCGATTTTTCTGGGCAGGTGGTGTCCTGCTGCCAGAGGTAGATTTGGATCTTTACCCTCTGGTAATTTAACATAGCTATGGAAAATCACCATTTTTAATGGGAAAATCCACTATAAATGGCCATTTTCAATAGCTATGTAACAGTCATTACCAGAGGGTAATTTGACCGTGGAAAAAAACGCTGGACTCGTCTGACCTCACTATTGCGCTATCCCATGACCATGGTTACTGGTAGACTATGCTACATGTCTGTGTATGCGGCAATGTTTGCAGATTCTAATGATGTACCCATACTGTTGATGATTATGTTTATATTATACATTATTTTATCTACATGGTTCCACTGCTGGATCCAATCATCAAGAGCACAGCTGGATATCGATGCAACGATCACCAAGTGTATGGGGGTGGCACATCAATGGGGTCCCACTGACATGATCCCTGGTCTACTGAATGTGTATGTATATATATATGTGTGTGTGAAACATGTATCACTGTGTGTAGGATGTTTTTAAACATGTACGCATATACAAATATATACATACGTTGATACAATGATATGATGATATGTATTTATCTATCTAATCGAATCGAATCAAATCAAATCGAATCTCATCTTATCTCATCTATCTACACATTACATTACATTATATACATTACATTACATTAGATTACATGAGATTAGATTAGATTATGTAGATTAGATTATATTACATTTATATTGCATTTAGGTAAATATTAATACGGAATAATACGGGTACAATATCAATAAATTATAATAATTTGAGTTTTAGCTCATCCTACATCCAGACCGGTTGTGGATACCATCGTGACCGTCTCGTGACGATCGTTTCTGAGGTGCCGACCACCAGGTGGGCACCGATGGCGCTTTGATGTCACTGGAGAGGTTCCGCAGCAACGCAGCCACGCGGATCACCAGGTCGCTGTCGGTGCCTCGTTTTAAATTCCGGGATTCCATGGCGATTTTTTCATTAAAGATTTGGGGATGGATCAAAACCCTGGTGCCTAGTGAACCCCAAAATAGCTGGTAAATGGATGTTCATCCCACTAAAAATGTATCTATAGGTATTGACCCATACCCATTTCAGCCAGGTGCCTCCTGGATAGTTTTTTTTTACATGATGATTACCAGTGGCTAGAATGGGGTACCCATTCTAAACCCTAATAATGTACTGGGATCACTCAAGAAGGATATTGGGGTAAGGGTCAAGCCTCTGGATTCTAAAATGCTCCTGCCCCAGCTGGGCCTTTCCAGGGAACCAGGACCTGCGGCCAGAACATGCCATCAAAGTAGGCATGGCCATCATAGCGATAGGGTCCAAAGCCACCCAGAATCCTCGGGATGTTAGAGGACACTGTGCGAACTATTCGGATGCAGCAGATTCTTGATACAACTTGGTCGTAACATATTCTACATACTATCATAGATCACGTCATAACACAATACTATATCACAATGTATACATATATGTAATTATATATATACTATATCACTATAACATACTATAACATTAGATTATTAACAGTATAATATACAATACGTACATGTAGTATCATACAATATTGAAAACATGTGAGGTGATCTTCAGGCCCAGGTTATGCAGCTACACCAAGCTGTTCAGTGCCTGCAATTTTGGTCCAGCTTCGGAACGTGGCATGAAGCTCTCAAGGCGTGGAAAACCGATTCTTTGCTGCTGAACCTTAGATTTTGCGCCACATAGGTGGACATTGAAATAGAAAATGGGGGCGGGTTTTTTCTAAGGAGTTCCCAAGGACCCTCAATGGCTTGGTGATTCTTACAGGATTTTGCTGACTCCATTTCTGATGGATTTACCAACCGGAAATTGAAGAAATGGCAGTGTGTCAATACCTATAGATACATTTTTAGTGGGATGAACATCCATTTACCAGCTATTTTGATGTTCACTAGGGGTACCAGGTTTTGACACACTGCCAAATCATCAAAAGCAAATCCAAGGAACTTGTTGACCACTTCCGCAGTGAAGAAGGGATACTTCAGGGATACCCGGGTCAGCAGGATCCGCACCCGCCCTGACAAGCTCTCGTGCGAGTTCTCGGGCAAGGCCTGGAAAGATGAGCCCATGAAACCTCCATGGGGATGTCCCGTTGCCATGTTTGCTGCAGGGTACCCTCTGGTAAACTAACATAGCTATGGAAAATCACCATGTTTAATGGGTAAATCAACTATAAATGGCTTTTCAATAGCTATGTTTGTTTACCAGAGGTTACGTCTTCGGGGTTCGAAAAACTCGAAGCACCTTGTGTTGGCAGGACCCCAGCATTCAGCTCAGTACCCTGCACAGCGATCTTGCCCTTTCAACGAAAGGTTGCTTTGCTATATGTGCCATGGTCCAAACATGGAATACGGGGGAACGGTCATCTATCACATGATTGGAATCCTCACAGTGGATATAAATCCCTATATTGATAGACTTCCCGGATATGGGTCAGTGTATAATCCATCTTTTGACTTGACTCTCGCATGAACTCAGAGGTCCATAATGACAGAGCCCCGGACTCTGGTGGTGGGGTCAGTGCATTTGAAACTATGGTGACTGAATATCGTGAAGGTCAAGAGAAGACCAGGGCCAACAATCGGAGCGCCCCAAGAGTTGGTATACGATAAGACAAGAGCATGCATCATGCACATAATTGTAGTGTCGCAAAATTTAACCCAAAGGGAAGTGGGAATCAAAACGAATAGGAAGGGTGAGGAATCGCAAGGCACGTAACTATATAATAATGATATATATATATATATATATATGCTTCCGGTGCGGTGGGCTATGTGAACATAACTGGTTGCATGCACCATCTGACAAAATGTTGGTCGGGACCATAATCCCAGGATCGAAAACGACAATATATCTGAAGAGCAACAAGTACTGATGTGTTGTATAATCCAACAAAAAAAATGGCAGGAGTTAACTCAACTCTCCATTCTCCGTCTTCCGGTGAATCCCGTGTAACTTATGGAGTTGTGAAAAATACCTTGTGCTTGAGCAAACTACAACCAAAACCTACTAACCTGGAAATGTTTGCCATGGGATGATTCGTCCCGCTTTTTGCAAATCATCTGGGTCGGTGAGTCAGGTGGTTTGATATACCTGGCTAGCTGGAAAAATATCCGTGTTGTTCGATTATATAATGTCTCATATAAAACATATATATATATACATACATATATATATATATAATATACACATACACATATATATATGTATACATATATATATACATATTCCCATCAAAAGCTAGCATCCTCGCCATGTCAAATAACCAGGGGGTGCACATCTAAATCCCTTTTTGGGGCAAAATCTCCATTTTTCTTACATTGCCAACGGGTACCCTCTGGTCGTTTAACACATGGAAAATTGCCCATTTATAGATGATTTAATACGATTTATCTATTTCAAACTGGTGATTGTCCAATTCGCAAGTTGTGGTTTTCACCATCCCCATGGAGCGCCTTCTGCAAGACTTCTTCAGCTGCGGGGAGCATGCGGAAGGGGTTGTACTTGCACTCTGGCTGTTTCCTCGGTACCCACTGGGCCGCTTGCTGGTTGGGATGATCCGCCAGTAAAATGGCGATTTTCCATAGCTTCGTTGGGTTTTTAGGCCCGAAAAACTCATTGGAGATCTCTAACCTGGGACGGTTTAACGCTGGGATTTGTCCAGCAGCATTTGTTACTGCAAACACTTGGGATCCTCTCAATTCTTGGAAATGACATCTCTCCAAAAGCACAAACCAGCAATTTCTCCCCAGCATTCTTGCTTCAGAACAGGCAAATCAATTTGGCAAATCACAAAGCATTTCTTTGGCGGACTCCCTTTGTTTTCATCACGGGTGGCCTCAGCATCACATTTCATCCCCTACCTATCCTCATCATGGATATCCCTCATTATCACACACCCAATTAAAATACATTC
Organism: Cladocopium goreaui; assembly: GCA_947184155.2. Lineage (NCBI taxonomy): Eukaryota > Dinophyceae > Suessiales > Symbiodiniaceae > Cladocopium > Cladocopium goreaui. Next base: position 100,177 of record CAMXCT020002366.1, read on the forward strand.
TTAGAATTTAGCAGACCCATTCGAAGGTTATCCCAATTTGATAACATACTGATTGGGATAATGAGGGAATATGGATATGTGCTAAATATCAGACACATTGGGATATGGATATCCCAATTTGAACAGAGTATCCATTCCTATCCGAAGGTTTCCAGCAATTTTGCTGCTTATCCCAGTTCCAGCAGTTTCCATCATTTCCCCATGATCCAAACGGATGTTCCCAGCAAAACCACGAGGAATTCTATCATTTTTGATGGCGAATGCCATTCATCCCATGAAATATGCCTGAAAAATCCCATATGCAGCATATATTTTACAGCATTTTTCCATCATTTCTGAGCTTCCCCTGATACCCTCAATAAATATTATCTTGATTAAATTAAGCATTAAAAAAATATATTATTGATGTTCAAAAAAATTATAGTATTTTATACCAATGTGAATGTTAATTGTGACATTGCAACTGGTAAACTAACATAACTATGGGACATCACCATTTTTAATGGGAAAACTCACTATTTCTATGGCCATTTTCAATAGCTATGTAACAAATTACCAGAGGGTATTCCCCAGCATTTTCCCAGCATTTTGATGGCTCCAAGAGGCTTCACCACCATCTCAAAGATCTCCCTGGGCCGCAGCCCCGTGCCCAGCGCCGTGGCAACTAAGGCGCCGCCGCTGGAACCGCTGAAGGTCAGGGATGCCGGGAAGGCCGTCGTGGTGGCAGCCTCGATGTGGTTTTTCATCTGGTTTCCTATGGTTTTCCTATGGTTTTGATCTGATTTTCATAGGATTTGATGTGGTTTTGATGTGGTTTTATAAACCTATCGATGGTTTGTTTCCTATGGTTTTGATGTGCTGAAAAATCTGGCTAAATATCTGCTTGATGGGTTCGTAACTTGTGAACAACCATCAGAAAAAAACAACTTGGAGGATCTTCCCACAGATCGCAACCAGTTTGTGACCATACTATGCGGTATAGACCATGTACAACCCACAAATTGGGGACTTATCATCAGGGTTGACCATTTGCGATCGATGTCCTGATGAACTTCTTGCAAGAGATAAAACTTAATCAATCTTAATCACCAAAATAGAGAGTTTGGGTATTATGGGTATTCTGAAGTCTTTAAAACTTAATCAATCCTAATCACCAAAAATAGAGAGTTTGGGAATTTCTGAAGATTTCTGAAGTCTTTAAAACTTAATCAATCTTAATCACCAAAATAGAGAGTTTGGGAATTTCTGAAGATTTCTGAAGTCTTTAAAACTTAATCAATCCTAATCACCAAAATAGAGAGTTTGGGAATTTCTGAAGATTTCTGAAGTCTTTAAAACTTAATCAATCTTAACACCAAAATAGAGAGTTTGTAGTTTGGGGTATTGATGGGTATTCTGAAGTCTTTAAAACTGTAATCACTCCTAATCACCACCAAAATAGAGAGTTGGGAATTTCTGAAGATTTCTGAAGTCTTTATTAAAATTAATAAATATTAATCACCAAAAAATAGAGAGTTTGGGTATTGGGTATGATGGGGTTATTCTGAAGGTCTTTAAAACTTACTCATCTGTAATCACCAAATAGAGAGTGTGGGAATTTCTGAAGATTTCTGATAGTCTTTAAAACTTAATCAAGCTTAATCACCAAAATAGAGCGTTTGGGTATGATTGGGTATTCGAAGAGTCGTTAAAAACTTAAATAAATCCTCACACAAAATAGAGAGAGTTATTTGGAATTTATGAAGATTTCTGAAGTCTTTAAAACTTAATCAATCTTAATCACCAAAATAGAGAGTTTGGGTATGATGGGTATTCTGAAGTCTTTAAAACTTAATCAATCCTAATCACCAAAATAGAGAGTTTGGGAATTTCTGAAGATTTCTGAAGTCTTTAAAACTTAATCAATCTCAATCACCAAAATAGAGAGTTTGGGTATGATGGGTATTCTGAAGTCTTTAAAACTTAATCAATCCTAATCACCAAAATAGAGAGTTTGGGAATTTCTGAAGATTTCTGAAGTCTTTAAAACTTAATCAATCTTAATCACCAAAATAGAGAGTTTGGGGATGATGGGTTTATTCTGAAGTCTTTAAATTACCTTCAATCATAATACACCAAAATAGAGGTTGGGAATTTCGGAAGATTTCTGAAAAGTCTTTAAAACTTAATCAATTTAATCACCCAAAATGAGAGAGTTTGGGTATGATGGGTATATTCGTGAAGTCTTTAAAAATTAACAATCCAAGCACCAAAAATAGAGAGTGGGCATTCTGAAGTTCTGAAGTCTTTTTCAAAACTGAATCATTTAACACCAAATAGAGAGTTTGGGAATTTCTGAAGATTTCTAAAAGTCTTTTAAACTAATCATCCTAATCACCAAAATAGAGAGTTTGGGATTTCTGAAGATTTATGAAGTCTTTAAATACTAATCAAATCTTAATCACCCCAAATCGAGAGTTTGGGTATATGGGTATTCTGAAGTCTTTAAAACTTAATCAATCCTAATCACCAAAATAGAGAGTTTGGGAATTTCTGAAGATTTCTGAAGTCTTTAAAACTTAATCAATCTTAATCACCAAAATAGAGAGTTTGGGAATTTCTGAAGATTTCTGAAGTCTTTAAAACTTAATCAATCTTAATCACCAAAATAGAGAGTTTGGGTATGATGGGTATTCTGAAGTCTTTAAAACTTAATCAATCTTAATCACCAAAATAGAGAGTTTGGGTATGATGGGTATTCTGAAGTCTTTAAAAC